>JAEANM010000207.1:0-41894 GCA_017656035.1 Myanophis thanlyinensis | reverse complement strand
TGAAGGCAAACACAGAAAGAATGAGGAAAAGCTTCTTTCCACAAGCAATACGGACACTAAACCAGGAACCACAAGCAGACTCAGGACAACAACAAGAACCATGTCTGCATCCCAACTACCTCTAACTATTTCCCAACCCCGCCCTCCCCTTTCTACCTTAACCTACCCGCGGTTGTATAAGCATTTCACTGCATATGTACCATGTATGACTGTGTATGTGACCAATAAATTTGAAATTGAATTGCATGGTCAGAATTGGAAAAATGAAGTAATGCAGCCAAGTCTAGTTTTTCAACTATAGAAGTTGTTCCAAATTCAGAGAGAAGAAATTTTCATTTGATATGGCACATAAATGGCATCTTTTTCAAGTTACAGTAAAAAACTACAGTAAAAGAAATGAAGAGGAGATATATCTTCTCACAGGAAGACGTATATCTTTTCTGAGACTTTCTTCAAAACAATACTGGATGACACTACTATGTCCTATGAAAATTTGAATGAGAATATATAGGCAGAAACTCGGGATAATAAATTATCATTGTATCTTAGGGTGACCATATTTGATATTCAAAAAAGAGGACGGGGGGCGGCGGGGGGGGGGCGGACGGCGGGGCGGTAGGGTGGCGGGGAGGTTGGCTTCCCTTCGCCCGGAAATCAACCGCAAATCCAGAGTCAGCGCCGTCGCTAGACTGAGAAGCAAGAAGCTTGTTCCCTCTTGCTGGAGCTGCTTTTTTTCCCATTTGCCCGGACATGACATCTCCACTTTTACGTCCAGTCCGGGGCGTCCAGGTAAATTTATAAAATTTATAAAACCCGCCCGGGCACCCCAGACTGGACGTAAAAAGAGGCCATGTCTGGGCAAAAGAGGACAGTTGGTCACCCTATTGTATCTCTTTCCAGAATTCAGGTAAGACTAATGTTATCAATATGAGTTTACTTCTATGCATTAGACGTAGCAGTCCATGCATTTCAAAAGTTGCCAGGATTAAGAAACATAGCTCTACCGTAATTTTGAAGCTGCTGGTGGAATGACTTAGACCCAAACAATGCTCACCTAATCTGGAATATAATGAAGATGTTTCTGATAAAATTTATGTAAAATTCAGGAATATTAATCCTCAGGCTATTAAGTCCAATATTATGCAACATAATTCATTAGCTGGTCAGATATCATGAGTTTTTAATTTAAAAAGCAGATATTTACTCCCAATTTACCATACTCTGAATAGCAGGAGACATTTCCCATGTTAGAAATAATGTGGTTTCCTAAAAGAAAAATAGCCATGTGTTCTTATATATAAAAACACTGAGGGTTGGAGTGAGTTGATCCTTATCACCCTTAGATACTTTCAAGATTTGAACACATAGCGGTCTCCAAAATTTGAATTACAGCTTCCACCACTATAGTATGAAAAGCTATCATCCAAAGATTGTGAAACTGTCATTTAAGACATCAGAGTTTTACATCATTACATCATTACATCATTACATCACACAACACAATCACGTTGTTAAAACAAATAAGGACAGAAATGCCCGGAAAACCCATCAAAGTGGCTGGAGGTCCATCTGGATATAGATTCACCTGTGGCTTGAATCAGAATTCTTTCTTATTCAATATGCTTCTAGGAAACTCAAATATCCTCTAATTAATGAACAAAAAGGAAAATAAATAATTCATGAAACCTAAAGTCTAGTTCCAACGTATTGTTCTTGATAAGTCTCTTTTTTCACTAGCAGAATACAGCACTACACAAGAGTACAATAAGCACTGCAGGCAATAAATAGCAAGATGCAGACAGGAGTTGTGATGTATTTCAGCAAAACAGCAATGAATATCCACCTCATTTAATGCAAAGCCACCTTATTTAATAATATAATTCTACTTGCATTATTAGGATTTGGATTCAATAAACAATTGGCCCAATTCATTGAACATGTTTTCTTCAAAAATCCAAATTTTATACTATTTACGGTACATCTTCTAAGATGAAGATAAACTGCCATATGTATTTTGGTGAACCACAAACATCTTCTAGTCCAGAACTAATTCTATTCAAATCACAATCAATATCAAATGGTAAATAAATATAACAAGTCCAGTGTAGGATTTCTGTCTACTGAAGCATATTATCTGCTCAGTTCATAGGTGTAACTAAATACCCAATGAATTCTAAATTTATTTTCTTGGGGTTGTGTTTGGTTTTACTCTGCTCAGTGCATTTCAATTTACTATAAATACCAAAAACTATACAAAAAAATCTGTGGTACATATTTTTTATTAATAGGCCTTTGTTTAAAGAAACTGAGGACAGGGGAGGAGAAAATAAGCATACATGTGCATATAAAGAAACAGAGGAAGAGAAAGGCAAAGTATAATCAATGGCCTACAACAAGAACACAAAATATAATCACAGCTGAAAAAGTAGCTTCATACTATTTGTTTATCACATGGTCATTCAAATAGTGTTGAATGTATTTAAATGATACATTCTTTAAATTTTAAATTCATTTACATACATATTCTTTAAATGCACAGATTCAATCTCTGGCATATTCCGATATGATTGAAAAATATCTCTGGCTGAAATCCAGTAAATAACTGCCAAGTGACATCAGTCAATCTTTCCAAATCTGGTAACTCCCAAAATGTGTTCCCAGAATTCCCAATCAGCAAGGGATGGATGATGTATGCATGTTTTCACTCTTAGATTTGAGACCAATTGCAAATTGACACAAAGGAAATGCTGGACAATATTAAAATCTACGTAGATGTAATTCTAAACCCCAGTTAAGATCAATCAGGGATGACTGAAGAGTAATGGAACCAGAAGCATTGCAACTATTATGGCCACTACAGGTCATACTGACAAGTGCAAAATGCAAAGATGATCATAGTAAACCAACAGTTACAATTCAAAGTGTGGGTAGTGATGTATAAAACCCTAAACAGCTTAGAACATCTGTTGTAATTTTCTCAAGCTTGGCAACTTTAAGTTGTGTTGATTTCAATTCCCAGAATTCCCCAGTGAGCATTAATTTGCCTTTTCAAAAGATAACTCAGCTGCCAAAGATTCAATTATCTGGTATGAAGAATTTAAAATATCCTAGAAAGTTAATATAAACAGACCTCTTGTATCAAGATTTTAGTAGTAATTATAAAAGTAGCAAAATTATTTGAAGTGTGTTATTTATCTAAATTTCAATTGTATTAATGCAATAAAATTTTATTAATATAAGCCACTTCATGACTGTCAAACAGATAGATCTGACGAGCATAAATTGAATAAGTAAATCAATCAATGAATCAATCAATCAATCAAACAATTTTACAAATTATGAAGCACTGTATTTGTATTTGTATCAACTATTTGTGTTCATTTGTTAGGGTTTTTTTTTTAAAGAAACTATGCATTTTGAAATAATGGCTAGTTACATAGTGCTCACATTTAAAAAAAAAATAAAGTTTGTAAGCTGTTTAAATGCATGGCAGTAAAAGTATTACTATACACTGACAAAAAGATATGTCTTGTTAAGTCCAAAGTATTCCAAGTTATGACATATGAAAGTGAAACCTAGATTAATGGAAAGATAAAATGAAGAAAAATAAATGTGTTTGAATAATGATGCTGAAGAAAATTCGTGGAGAATATTTTGAATCATAAGTCATGCAAACAATCCAATACTAGATATTTTAAAGTAAAACCAAACTGCATTGCAATCACCAGTTATTTTGGACTTGAAATGTAAAGACATTAGTTATTAGGGATACTTCTATGCTTAGAAAATCTAAATGCAATCCAGAATAAAAAGATAATAAATAAAGTTGTTTCCGATTCTAGCTGATTCTGTTTCCTAGCTGAGCGAGCAGCGCTATTCAAAGCCATTTTCTGTGGTCATGTGGCCAGTATGACTATATACTCAGGTGCATGGAGCACTGTTACCTTCCCACCAAAGTGGTACCTATTCATCTATTCGCATTTTCATGCTTTTTGAACTGCTAGTGGGCAGGAGTTGGGGCAAGAATAGGAGCTCTCCCTTAGTGGCGCAGTGGTTAGAGTGCAGTACTGTACTGTACAGCAGTACTTCTGCTGTCTGCCGGTTCAAATCCCACCAGGCTAAAAGTTGACTCAGCCTTCCATCCTTCCAAGGTGTGTAAAATGAGGACCAGGATTGTTGGGGGGCAATATGCTGATTCTGTAAACTGCTTAGAGAGGGCTGGAAAGCACTATAAAGCGGTATATAAATCTGAATGCTAATGCTATAAATGAGCTCAGAATTAGAGTTAAGTCGTGATGGTTGTTAAACTGGTCACATGATCACTCTTTATTTTACAACCTTTAAGTGAATCTCATGGTTGATAAATAAGTTCATTTCCCCAATGGGCATGTTTTGCTCAAGGCCAGAAATAAATCCTGGAAACCAACAAAAAAATGCCAAAAACTTGCAGTCACATGACCACAGGATGCTGCAAATGACTGTAAACCTGAGCAGTATACGATTATATGATCATGGAGGAATGAGCATGGCCATCATCACATAAAAAACTGGTTGTAAGTACTCCTGAAAGATCAACTGTAACTTTGAACAATTGCTAAGCAACCTGTCATTAAGTGAGGAATACTTGGATTATCCTTGCTGATAGAAGCTTACAGGAAATCAAAGAAGCAATTATTAACAGATAACCCTAACATCCAATCACAAAGACCGAAAAACGTTCTGCTGGAAGATATTAAGGAGTATTATTTCTGATTTTTGGTAAAAATGAAAATTCCTACTGTGAATTTTTTAATATTTAAAATATATCTTTGCTGGTACTTATCCTGAAAGATTTTTCTTCAATTTTACTGTTCTCTATATATGTTTCTAAGTTTTTTCTATATTGTTGTAATTTTAGTCATGCTAAGCTTTTGCCATAAATGTTAACCTATTTCTTCCTTTAAGTGTTGTCATGCTTTTTATCTCATTTCTTAATGAGATAATTGTATCTCATTATAATGAGATGTTATATTTGAAAAGCATTCCAAGTAGTTAGGAAATGCTGACTGCTAAATGAAAAATTTGTGCTATTTTGCAATGAAAAGTTTTGTACAATTATTTTCTGAATAAATTGGCTCATCTCTATGTTGCCCAAAGAACAAATACCAGCTGTTCACAAATGTAGTATCTTTCTCAATAAAATATCAAGTATGAAATAGTCGTGAGTGAGAGATTTCTACAATAGCCAAAACTCACCCATAAAGTCTTTGCTTCCAAAACAGATTAGCAACTGAATCAACATTTCTTGAGTAAGAAGTTAACAGTGATACCATTTCATTGCAATAATTAAATAATTACAATACACTCCCTAGAGGCAGTTTTGGAATATGTATACAAATGAAGAAAAATACACAGAAGCTTAGTTCTGTGCTATAGACAGAAAAGGAAGCAAGCTTTTGAAATATACAGTAGTTCAGGCTGATGCTAAATCTTTAAATCTCATAGGTCAAGACTCCCAAATAAGAAAGGAATAAAACTTAAAAACTGTTCCAAATACAAGATGCATTTCATCCATTATAGAAAGTCAGGTTTAGTGATTAAGGCATAAGGTAAGAAATCAGGAGACTAATTTCCACCTTAGACATGAAAACCATTTGGGTGATTTTGGGCCTGTCATTCTCTCCCAGCCCACCACACAGAGCTGTTGTTGTGGCGAATATATTAGAAGGAAAGACTATTATAATAAAGGCAGAATAAAAAATTCAGATGATAGATAGATAGATAGATAGATAGATAGAAAGCAACTGCCAGTTCCAACAAGAAAAAAGATTGGGCATATAGATTAACAGTGCTACACAATCCCTTTTATATCAATTAACTGGGAAGGACAGAAATAATCAGGAAAGATGATACCAAAATCCTGGGGCTTTTGTTGCCACTACAGACTAAAATATCTCTCTTCCTACAATATGAAACACTTCTGAAACTTCAATTTAATTTCAACTGTATATAAAAGAAAAGGCAGAACTATACTCTTCCGGTAAAAGAATATTTTGGGCTCAGAAAACTGAACTGTGGAATCCTTGGTGGTCTATAACAGGAGTGACAAACTCAGGGCCCGCGGGGTGGATATGGCCCGCGGGGTATTTAAATACGGAAATATCAAAGGATTGGCCCGCCGTGCCTCTGCTGGCCAAAACAGGCCGTGGGGGGGACACATGCATCCTTCCCAGCAGCCCATTTTCAGGCTCCATGGCCTCCAGAAGCACTCTGCGGGCCAAAAACGAACTGTGAGGAAGCCCTACGAGGCCCCCACACAGCCCAGTTTTGGCCTTCCCGGCCTCCAGGAGCACTCTGCTTGCCAAAAATGGGCTGCATGGAAGCCCAGGAGGCCCCAGGAGACCTCCACATGGATAGTTTTTGGCCTTCCTGGCCTCCAGCAGCACTCTGCGGGTCAAAAACAGCCAGTTTTCAGCAGGCAGAGTGCTGCAGGAGAACTGGATTACAATTATGTAGCTTCGAGTAAGCGCCTGATCTGGATAGTAAACAGCAACATCCTATGTTAATGCTACAGTTTAATGCCAGATTTTACATATTGAAGGTCCATTTAAGCTACAATCAACAATCTATAATTGACAGCCATTTCTATTTACTATCCTGGAAATTTACCTCTGCTGTTATATCTTGTATTACCTATGCTATCATATTTTTATTATTAGTTGAATAATAAAAATACAATAGAATAAATAACTTTTCTGCCTGGAAAAGCAATTTACTATTAAACAATGGGATATACAGTAAATTTAGAAATAAAAAGTTTAGTGGACTATGAAGACTAAGTAATAAATGTTGGCCCGTAGTATCGGGAAGAAGAGATAGGAAAGTGGTTATAGTAAAGAACTGTGGAAAGAAAGTAAGGGAAAAAACTCATTTTGAGCTTATGTCAAATGCCTACCATGGCCACACCCACCCTGGCCACCCCAACCCTGTCCACAGGCACACACACACACATGACCCTTCGATGTCAAACACAACCCTGATGCGGCCCTCAATGAAATAGAATTTGACATTTCTGCTCTATAAGTTTGGCTGCTTGCTTGCAGACATTTCATAACCAGATTAACGTCACTGATGGTGTTACCTGGCTGGATAATAAAATGTCTGCAAGCAAACAACCAAGCTCAGAGAATACCAGATTGCACATGACTACACTGTATCACACTATTTTCACAGCATGTTTCATTTAGTCAGCCTCCAACCCAGCCAAATTTGTTTACAGATAGTTTAAGCATTTCACAATTCAAAGTGTCTCAATATTTTGAATGTGAAACATGTTGAGGTTGAAATGTCCTATTCCAGAACCCTTCCAAATTCAAAATAGGTTTATTCTGAATTCAGAACTCCAGTTTCAAATGCCAAAGATTCCAGAAAAGTAGTAACAACTCTTTTCAAAATCAGATAACTGCTTCACATGCTCATACTTAAAATATTAGGAGAATCACACTTCCTTTGCTATTATTTAGCATACCATAAGCCAGCGTACTAAGAATTGGCAATATTTCATTACATCACCAACTTTTTGTCCATAAAAAAACAGATAGCAGTGGGTATGGTTCAAACTGCCGTAGACAAGAGAAAGGTTTTAGACTGCCAGTTTTCATAATGCTTTCTATAATGGAGAAGGTTGATTTCCCTACCACTTTGTATCTTCAACCCTTAACTGGAAGACTGATAAGGATTGATAAAATGGGATTTTGAAAAAACAGCCCACAGTTGACTGGTCTTAGCAAGACAAAAGATTGAAAAAGGCAATTTAACATTTATATCAAACAACTTCATCTAGATACAAATACCTCTCTTGTCTTATAGCTGACTGATTTATGGCGTTCACACAAGGTGCTAACTTCATTATTTACAAATGATTGCAAACACAATATGAGCCAGCTTTTAATTTATGTAAAACTAACTGGCACCCATATGTCTCTATTTACATGACAGCTAAGTCTGATACGAATTCCAAGTATTTGTTCCAAGCAATCTCAGTGAAGAGAGTCAACTTAGAACAATATTTGGAGTTGATAGCTAAACATCCAGAACTCAAATCTTTGACTAGAATAGAATGGAATGGAATGTAATTGAAAAGGAGGTAGGACATAACAAAATATTTTATCTGCCAAGTGTGGTTGGACAGATGAAAAAAAGATGAGAAGGATCATAATAATACAGTTACACTACATAGGTAAATATTCTTAGATCTACAGTAAGACAGTAAGTGTTCAGCAGAGTCACTATACATTGGTGCATTAGCAGCTTCTTCTCAATTTATCCTTTCTGATATTCAGGGATTTCTTATTTATTGCAGGGGACCAGAGTCCATTCTGCTAAGAAATTGTCTTATTGCCTCTCATTGCATGACTATTTGAAGCCATTTGTTTGAAAAACAGGTGCTGGTCAATTCCTATGAAGGTCTATATATTGCATTCAACTTCTTGATTGCTTACCATTTATCTTTAACCAAATGATTAAGTGTATTTTCTAAGTTCTGCTTGTTTTTGGAGTTTAGTCTGCCACTGTAATCCAATACTATTAAATATTGCATTAGGTACAGCATTATAACATTATTCTTTTGTCAAATCATTTTAGATTGCCAGATTTTAGTACTTACATATTGTCAAAGCAGTCCCAGAATTAATAAGCAGTTTTTAAAATATTCTAGCCATTTACAAGTTTACTCTATCAGGAGCTAAATAAGCAGTTAAATTGGTTGAAACAGAAATCAGAGCACCAACATAGCTGAAATTACATTGTGAAAGCAGCTGATGGGGCTATGCAGAGAAAAATTGTGAAACAGCTGGGAAATGCAAAACATTTCTATAATCCAAAGTAATGCTGCATGTTTAGAGGCACACACACCATGAAGCAAGGGTAACAAGCAGCCAACTCAAGCCTGGCATATGCATTCCAGCTGTTCCTTACTTCAGCCCATGTGCAAGGAGCTACAAGGAGAGATTGTAAAACAAATCATTTAATCCTCAGCATAGAAGAAAGCAGTTCATTTTGCTGCAGATTAATTGCTGGATACTTACTGATCTGAAATAACTGGACATTACTTTAAAAAGACACAAAACAGAAAGTGTACGTATCCAGTTTTGCATGTATGTATGGGTATAAGCCACAGCATTTGAAAGGCGGCAGTTGAATGTAATACATTATGGTACAGTATGTTATACCTGGATCAGAAAAACACTGATCTTCATTTAGCCTGGAGATTTAAGTAATCTCTACGTATGATCCTATGAGTTGTCTTGAGGAAGGACAGAATAAAAATGCAATTAAAAAAAATAGGGTGAGGTATAAGGAGGAGGATAGAGTTGTGAATGGATGGTAAGCGATAACTGGGTTGAAGTATCTCATTTGCAAGCCTTGTTTCCAGAGGATGCTATATCAAAAAAAGGGGGAAAGGATTTGGCATAAAAGATATGTGAGTCCAGCCATTTCATCAATAGAAGAGGATTTCCATTTTTAATTGATATTTGAATATGAATAATATTTTAAGTGTATCTGGGTTGTACCTGAACCCTATATATTGATGATTGCAAAATAATTTATCAATGCATGTTTCCCCAATTATGCATGGCATCTGATTTTTATAGATAAAAAAATTACATTCCCATTCATGTTTTTCTGGAATATTTCCTTTCCCAAGAATGGTAAAATTCCAAGGGATTAAGACAGAAGGTCTCACTTTAATTCCAAATAGAAGCACTGTTTATTCAAATTAAATAATCTATAGAATCTTCAGAATGTGTCTTTATTTCTGCATTCTCAAAAACAGAAATAAACTCAATACACTCTCTTTACTTGCTAGTTTTATGGAGGATTGTTTTTTAAAGAAAAACACACAGATATTTTTTTCTTCCTAAACACACAGATATTTTTTTCTTCCTATTTAAATATAAATAGAGTAGTCAAACACAATCTTTAAAGCCTTTCCATTTATAAACAGTAATACCTTTTAATTAAAATCTGGAAGATTTTAGAACAGCTTTTAGCAAAGCTTCTTGCTGCACTATAGTTGTGATAGGCAAGAACACAAATATTTGGGAGATTTGAGCTAAGGATGACTCTTGTTTGGAAAACGTGTCCAGTTTTTATATTACAATTCCATGAAAGTAAACTCACCTTTTTGATATGAAATTTCAAAACAGTGGACTGAACGACTAATTGAACCAGAATATCTCAGCAGGTATTAAGATGCTGGCATAAACTTAAACTATGTTTATCTAACAGACTGACCCTCTAACAAGTCAATCACATTTCAGTTTCTACAGACTGGCTTAACTCAACCCATGTAGCTTCAGTTCTTGGCTCAGAATCTCATGGGAATCCACAATTTTAAGTAAATTGCATAAACCATGATCAAAGTTACTCAAGTAAAACATCTTTGTCTTACCTCGATCATGCCATGGAATTTTTAGAAACAAGAAGATCTGCAGGAACAAATTTAAGATTGTAAATCAGTCATATGCTATCATTTCAAAAGCCTAGATCAGCGCATTAAAGACCATAAACTCTGATTACAGCATTCTAGGCTTATCCTGTAGCACAGTGCTTTATTTCTTCATCTCATTTAAATTTGCCAGATCAGAGTAACCAAATTCAGCTCACTGTATGTAACAGTGAGCTTTTAGAAATACAGTGATTACTAGACAACTAGAGAAAACCAATAGCTTTCTCTAATTCTTCACAAATTTTAGTTCTTTGCATTACACTTTCACGATGTTGCTCAGTAAGACATTTAAGAAATCTTACATTTTAGTTGCTTACTTATAAGTACGGTACATCTTTCCCAACTACAGTTAAATGTGTAATTAAAACTGCATTTCCATCTATAAATTAAATGCCATTAAATTAAGCAAACATTTAGCATGAACAAGATTAAAATGCTGATGATTAAAAAAAATTAAGATCCTAGGATACATAGGAAACTATTCTTAACTATGACATTTGTCACTTCCAGGCACTGTTTTTGGATGTTATTCAGCTTAGCTAGAACACTTTGCTTACAAAATAGTTTTGAACAATTCAGACTTCAGCCCAGTCTATACTTAGCACCACAGTAATTGTAGAAGTTCACACTGAAGTGATTCAAAACAAACAGGATATTAACATGGAAAAAAAGAACATAGTAATATGACACCCAGTCCTGTTCTACTCATAGCTAGACAACACCAATATACAAAAAGAAACCCCTAAGAAGAAATGTTCACCAGTGTCCAGCAGCAAAATATGAAACAAATGAAATGTTGTGCATTTCAAATATTCTGCATAGCTTGTAGCAACACATGTGAAATGATTTAGAAATACTTTCATTCATTTAATTTTCCGTATTTCTTTTTTTCAACAAAGTGATCATGGTTTTCTGATCAAGGAGGACAATATAAATGTTCACAAACATTAGTTAAAATTATGGCTTGAAGATTAAGCCACGTATAATGAATGACAGTAAGCATGTGGCTTGCTTTTAGGAGATATTTACCAGAGCTGAAAGTTTTAACTGACAGTGTGATTAGTTATGATAAAAGTTATAGCAGAGATTCACACTGTGAGTTTCTTCCAATCCCAAACTTCTCACCAGATTCCAGGAAGATAAGGCTGAACATCTGGTATATTCCCAAGTGGCTGCAGGCTTCTGTATACATGAGAAAAATGGAAAGGGTTTTCATTGCAACCACTCTCACTGAAAATTACCTATTAAGAAAGCCCAATGGAGAGTAACTGAGCCTTTGAAATGTGTAAGAGAGCCAAGTTAATGTAGTGGTTAAGGCAGAAGACTAGGAACCAGGAGACTGTGAGTTCTAGTTCTGCCTTAGGTATAAAGACTGCTGGATGACCTTGGCCTGACCATCTTTCTCAGGCCTAGGAAGGAGGCAATGGCAAACTGTTTCTGAAAAACCTTGCCAAGAAAACTGCAGTTACCAGGAGTTGAAAACTGAAAACAAGGGGTATGCTGATGCATGCACACACAGTGTAAGATTAGGCAGGGATTTAGCTTCATCAGAAGTAAGAGTATACAGTAACTGTCTTTTGCTTTTGAACAATTTAGCAGGCCAATATACTTTAATCGTAGCAATTTTATAGAGAAAGCCAACTAGTTTCCCAGTCATTCTCTTTTCTTACCAACATTGACTTTCTTCTTCAGAAAGGACTTTGGCCTGAAGATCCGACTGCAATTTCTAGCACGACTGCAAATTTTAGTTTAACCCAGTGTTTCCCAAACCTGGCTAAATTATCGCAATTTGGATATCTTTCTTTGGATAACAAGGCACAATGCATTACCCAATTACAAATCAGAGATATTTAAATGGAGTTAAAGTATTTTATTTACATTGGGTAAAAAGGGCTTTCTGATAAATGATTTTGTGTAACAAAGGCGAAGATTTAGAAAGTCCTGGTTGCTGTTCTATTATTCCTTTATTTCTATAACTATTTGCATTGAAATTGATGATTATTATCCAGGTAAAACTTTCTGAAAGTTCAATTATGTTTTGGTTTCCAACATTTTGGCACTCTCATTCAAATAGCTTCTTCAGATTACTTGGATCTATTTGCACTGAATGCAATCAGAGCCACCAATGTGGCCATAAGAACTTCAGCAAAGAAACACCAATTTAGGTAGCTACTTCCTAGGTTTTTTGTTTTTCAGATGTTTTTTTTTTCTTCCTTCTTGAGTTATAAGGACATTTTAAGTGGATTGTTAGGCATTTGTGTCATTAGCTGCTTTGCTTACTTTTAAGACGTGTGTCAAGCCACAAATAAATAAGACTATGGAAAGATTTTGGGGTCTGTATTTCTTTAAAAAATTTGCTAATGTGTGCTGTAAATACAAAAAAAAATAACATTTGGGTAGGCAACTATAGTGTATCTAAAACTCTTTCATTGTTGGCTTCCAGATGAAGATAAACATTCTGTGAAAAAAAGGATTTTAATTGGCGTTTATTCTTGTCACTATTGTAGCTAAAAGACATGAGGATCAGAAAGATTTGTTTTTATATTGAACTGATTAGATAGCTCTTAGTCTTGGGAAGAAACACAGGATAAGATTTATCTTTCAAAAAACAAAGTTTCTTAGTTTGTAAGTCATTCATCAAATCAGTCATCTTTTTAATTATAACAAAACAGATAAAACCTGAGTTTTGCCATACTCACTTCACTGGCTCTATTCCAAACAGTATTGTAGTTCAATATTGTTGAACTACAACTTCTAGTAGCCCCAGCCAACATGGTCAGTGATGAAAGAGGCTAAAATATAGACTTTGGCCATATTTGGAAGGCATCACTGGTTGAGATTAAATCCTTTTATGGGGTATCAGACCAAGAGCTATGGTTCAAGGTTTTATCTCTGAATTTGGGAACTCAACTGTGCTTCTTTTATTTATGTTGTCTGCTATAAGAAACAGCATGGGCATTAGGAAAAGCAGAATGAAAAACTTGTATTTTACAGGTTATTTAAGGGAGGAAAGAGGGTAAGGAGTATGAATTTGATCTAGGCTTTAAGAAGTTTCTACTTTACCAAAAGAAACATATTTGAAGTCCAACTGCTGTGCAAAACAGGGAAGCTGAAAATGTGTCAGGCTAAAGATTTCCCAACTCTGGTTTATGCATTTTGCAAAATCAAAATCTTTCTGGATTACATTTCTTTTGCAGCTGGCTGCATTTCTAAAACTTAAATATGAAATACTCTGTATGTCTGCCTATATATACAATTTAAATGAACTGAATTCTAAAAATTTTAATCTATCCATAGCCAAAGATAACTAATGTTAAGTTAAACAAAAGTTTGTTTAACATTTAGTATCCTTTTTCCTGAAAGCTAATCCTTTTCTCTTAACACTGCTCAGTTGCTGAACACACTGAACACAGAATTAAATGTTACCCCTGCAGTTGAGTAATAGGAAACATTACTATTATTCAAGACAGCCAGCTTGAAAAGCACTTTAAGTTTAAAATCTATCCAGTTGCAAATAACAGCTTGCTTTATATACGCTATAATGTGCAAAGTTTAAAGGCAGCCTCCTTACATTCAATGACACAATCTTAAGGGGATGCCTGGAGAAAAGCAAAGATTGAACAGGACTTAGCTGATATTTAAGATAATTGCTGAAACCCCTTTGAAAACACTCCAAAGCAGTAGGTAAATATATAAACAGACTGAAGCATGTTTAACTTCCATCTGGCCTGTGCCCAGTGATGCAATGAAATCATTTTAGACTCTGGATTGAATGGTTATGGGGCCAACTCCTTAGAGAGCAACATGCATTGTTATTTACTTCAGAATGGAGAAGGGAGAGTCTTACTACCCTCGAGGTGTTTCCCCCGTTTCTATTGCGCAAAAGGATAGATTTTTTTTTACGCTATTTTCCCCACTTTGTACCCGCTGATAAGGGCGCTCGCTCCCTATCACAAACAAACAAAACTTGGATGCCATGTGAGACTCGACGCCGCGCTGTCATCTGGCTTCCAAGAACATGTTGCTGTTACTTGGCTGACAGAAAGCCCTCAGCAAGGCACAAGTAAATGGAATTACTAGGGCTACAATCTTGCGCCCGGAGCACCTCTTTAGCCCAAAGCTGCTTGTTTGCAAATGGGCGGATGTGCACCGTCCCCGGAAGCCAGCCAATTCATGCCCTGGGAAACCAGCTTCGCTTCCAGCCCAGGGAGCTTTTGAAGCGGCAATTGGGGGAGATCCCACCACCTGGCAATGCACAATAGCCCTCCCTGCCTTTCCTCCCATCACCACCTCCACCCCCCCCCCCCCCAAGGATGGTCTTCTCCGTGGTCTTCTGTAGCTTCAACTCCAAGCGCACCAACCTTCCTTCCTTCCTTCTTTCCACAACGGCGCGGCGTTGCAAAACCATCTTTAACTCTCTCTCTCTCTCTCTGTCTCTTCCCCCCCCCCTTCCCCCAACCCCGTCTCTTTCACACAACCTGGCCTCTTCCTTTCCCTCGGGGGCCGGTGCGCCTTGGCTGCGAAGAAAAGAAAGCGCAAGAAACTTGCGAGCCCGGAAGAGCCACATTACCTGTGTCACCCCGGCTGCCAACCGAGCGCGGACGTCCGCCACCTGTCCTGCTCCCCCCTTGCGTCCCAGATCCTCCCGGCTGGCCACCAGAAGCGGGCGGCGAGCGACTTCCCCAACAAAGGGGAAACTTGCGAATCGCGCGCGGCGGCGGCGGCGCAGCAGCAGGCAAGGAGCGCGAGCAGCTGGCGGGGGCGGGCGGGCAGGCAGGCTCGCGGGCGCCCAATGGGAAAGTTAGGTTCGTGCAGGAGCCGCTGCCGGTGCTGCCGCCGACCTGGCCTGGTAGGAGAGGGAAGCTGCTCCGACCGACTGCCGGCAGCAGCAGCAGCACCAGCAGCTCCGAACTGTATGACCTCGAGCGGGCAGGAGCTCCAAGGAGTGCCTTGGCGCTGGGACGGAAGGGGAGGTCTGCCGCCTCCGCCACCACAGAGCTCAAGAGCGCGGAGAGCGCTGGAAACGCTTCCTCCCGGTGGGGGCGGAGACCAGGGGCGCCCTGTCTCCCCCTTCCCGGGCATGAATCAGGAAGAGAAAAGAAAGGCGAGGCTGATCAGCTGCTGCCCCGCCGGAAGGGTTAATTTTGTTGGGCAGCTCCTAGCGCTAGGCAGCGCCGGGGAGAACAAAGGGTTGCTTTGGAGCATGTCAAGAGCGCTTTTCCTTTTAGAGAAAGTGGCTTTCTAACTCGGGGAGGTTTTTCCACCCCACCCCCCTTAAGCCTTCTCCAGTGGTTTCACCTCTGCCTCAGGAAAGGAGATCATAAAAGGCTTTATGTTGCTTTGTTTAGCTGCTTTGAAAAAAAATCAGCAGGGTCAGGATGGGTTAATATTTCTAAAGCAGGCCTCCAGGAAATCCCAGGACTTCTGGATTTCCATGAGGCCCTCAGGAATCCCAGGACTTGACAAAGATGGTGGTTAGAACCAAGAAGATCAAGATTTGAATCTACCCCCCAGCCAGGGTGGTACCACTGTGTGATTTGGAACCAGTCATTCTCCCTGGTTGATGTAGGAAATTAACATACACATATTGTGATCTATTGTGGTTGTTAGTTGAGGATTCCCTGTACAATAATGTTCAACTATGGAGATCAATAGCTGAGTTGAACTGCTGTAATTCTTAATCTAACATTTACAAATCCCAATTTTGGAAGGATTTCCTTCTTGGAAACAACATGTGTTAAATCTTCATTACTATAACTGTTATTATGTCCCTCATACCCAAAGCACTGTTATCAATTCTGTGTGTACAGTAAACATATAAACTGGGGGTGGTGTAACTGAGTAGCCCAAAGACACGCTTAACTATATTTCCCCAAAATTCATATACCATACCAGTCATAATATTCCGAAGCTCACAATCCAAAATTTGGGCAACTGAGAACAATATCAGTTACAGGGGGTTGAACTAAACTTACTAAAGCAATGTTTCTTGTTTTTTGTTTAATTGTAGGGTGTCTATTTTAGGACCTACCATAGCATTCATTTGTTCCATATCTAAAAATAGCAGAAAACTGCAGACATGAGCAGACCCTGTCCCCAAAACAGATCTGATAACCTCAGGTGATCTGTGGCAGTAGGTCGTTGGGTTGTTAAGATTCTTGCACAAGACATAAACTACATATGAAAATTACCTGTAACTCTAAGCCAACTCTGATCTTTAAGCCATTTGTTCCCTTTTAAACTGCTATGTAAGAAAGAGATTCAGCTATTGGCCCTCCTCATCTTTTCTCAGCAAAGTTGGGAACTGAGGACAGGATCTCCAGTTGGTAATCCATCCCACTGGCTACATTCACAAAGTATATTGGACTTACATATTGCACTTATTCACTGCCTTTTCTGAGGTCAGGCAGCACACATGGGAGTTACCGTTCATTTTGGTTGTACAACAATCATCTTATGCCATGGTTGGACTGAGCCACAAGCCTTGTATACAGGACCATGCTTGAATGAAAACATAGACCTGACTCCCTACTGTCAATCCAATGTTTTAATAATAGGCATATTTCCAATCTCAGCACATATGATTAGTTTATTAGTTTATGGTCTGAGTAAATAACAGATAAGTGTGTCACACAAGTATAACCGGTATTTCTTTTACTAGCCAGTTAAACTATATACCTTACTCCCCGTCTTTAATACCATTGAAATATTTTTATATGAGCATTAAATAGTAAAAGAAATACCAGTTCAATATGGTAAGTATCTATCTTACTCCAGTCTTTGATACCGTTAAAAATATTTTTACTTGAGCACTAAATTACCTGAATTATGCTATTATTATTATATTGAACTATGCTGAACTTCGTTTGAAGAAGGAATCATTTTTAGTAGCATTTAATATATCAGGATATTGGTTTAATGGAGATGCAAATACTGTAGGTAATCATTTGGTCTGAGGTTGACAGAATTCCAAAATAAAATGACATTCTTAAACTTGAATATTGGGGCTATGTCCAAATGAGCTCTTTGATATATGCAAGCAGTAAAAATTAGGGCATTCTCGGCAGGGTTATGCAATTCCATAAAGACTTCCAGGGAAAACAATTCCTTTGATGTTAATTCATTCATATACTATTTACATACATTCGCACATACTGTCTTGGTATCTGTATACACATAATTTATATATTAATTAAGTATCATCTTCAGACTTCTCTGGGAGAGAAGTTTTGGGAGAAAGGGAGCCTGGATGTAGATAGATGTCTTCAACTCAGGGTAGACTGCCTGCACAAGTCTCTACCAATTCTCAAGATTTCTTAAGTAGCTTGCCATTGTCTACTTCCTAGGGCTGAGAGAGAGTGACTGGCTCAAGGTCTCCCAGCTAGGTTTGTGCCTCAGGAAGAAACTTACAGTCTCTTGGTTTCTTACAGGATGCCTTAGCCACTACTGTAAACTGGTGCTTTCTTGGATATTTATTTGCTTTTGTGTGTACTCTGGGAGATCTAGACTAGTTGTGCTGAATCAAATCACATTGTTAAAACAATTCCATCTTATGGGATGTAAGAGATGGGCTTCTTTGTGGCTGTCCCCTCCTCTGTCTGGGACACCACCTCACATATGCATGCACACACACATACACACACACGTCCACCTGGCAGGACCTTGTTGACTTCCTTGTAGATTTTTCATCAGGTCTTGAGGCAATTTGAGATCCTGCTTTTGAAACCGATGGATGCCTGCATAGTGTTTGTAGTTGTTGATTCTCCAGCATAGGTTGCCAAAGTATTTTCTTTTGTTTATGAAAATTGTGCACCATTGGGAGACTTGAAAGAACAAATTAGGGCTAAATCATCATGGAGAAAATCTATGTCAACCATGTCTAACCTTTTGGCTTGCCTGGGCTTCATATGAGGCATGCAATATAGTTAACATATGTGTGTCTACAATAAGGTTTAAATTTTATGATCTTGTGGGGCTATGATGTTGCTAGGACTACATGTAGCCCATGGGTTGAACATGACTGATGTGTTTGGTTGCTAGGAATCAAAAAACGACTTTATGGCACATAATTAAAAAGGTCGCACGCTATCTAGAATTGCTGTGGCAATTAAGCTGGTCCACAATTGATTAAATAAAATAGTTTTTGTGGCAAAAACCAAATAGAACAAGGCCTTTGGTCTGCTGTAGTCTGTTCTACAAAGATGATCCTGCCTTTGACAACTTCTCTGCTGCTAGATTGTCCAGGCCAAGAAAGACCCACAGGAGAAAGTAGGGAAGCTGGCCATGAACAATTAGCAAATGAATGAGGGAGCTGGCCTTCACATTATCTTGTCAGCCTGCAGCAAGGGATGAGAGATAGTGGGTTCTATTTAAGCCCCTTTTTTGCATTTGTAGACAAATGTTATGCAAATTTACAAGGAAGTGGTCTTTTTTTAAGAGGGAAGAATCTTCTCCTTTTTCCCCCTTCCCCATTGAGCATAAATGACCAGACTTGAATGGCATTCGTTTCCATAAGGAAACCTTGGTTAGCGAAGAACCACGAAACAAAAGCACATTTCAGGCTGTTTCCTGAGAAGAGTGAGTTGAGTGGAGGGACGTCCTTTACAACATCTTGACAGTGAAAACCTGTTGCAAAATCCTCGTTCCAAAGTCACTTTGAAAAATGCCTCCTGACTCAGCAGCCGCTACGCTCGCCCCAGACGCAGATCGAAAACTGGCTAGCCAGCTAGCTTGCAGTCTAGACCACGTTCAGATCATCGATTTAATTCAATCAGCCGTAGTGAAGCCACGGACCAGTCCGCCCGGTTCCTCAGGGAAGTTTCCCGCCTTTCAAAAACTAAAGCCAAGCGCGTTTGCAAATTGCAAAGGCGAGCGTTGAGAAAGAGGATTTCCCTTCTGCTTTTCGAAGAAGTTGCTTTTGTTCCACCCCGATTTCGCGACTTACCTCTCCCAACCGGCAGCCCCGCGGAGTTATTAATTGCAAAGGCGCGAGGCTTTCTTGGCACTCCCGCCGCAGCTGCTCTCAGAAAGCGACAGCCTGGCAGCCGACCTGGTTCGCCGGCATCCGTAAAACTGAGCCTCTGCCCGGCTTTTTCCTGGCTCTCACTCCGTTTTAAAGGAACCGCGACTCGCCCTGCCTTCAAGGGCTCTTGCCTCACGAACAACGTTGCCGGCTATGGATTGCATTCTACAGCGCTCCATGCCTTGCGGCGATCACCAGACCTCGTAAAACGATAAAAAGCCTTCTGCCCCGTATGCTCACGGGTCTTGCGCTGTAAATATATTTCACAACATCCCCCAAGGGTCAAAGGAAGTCAGCTCAATAGATATCAGGCTTTTCTGAAAAAGATCTCACAAGGCATTTCGCAACATAATCTGTTGTTAAAACCCAGCCACCTTTGCTCGGTTCATGATCTGCGCTTTGTAAACCCGGAACATTGGTTTAATAGAGAAACAATAATCAAGTTAGCCACAGTCAGTTCGATGTAGCATTTAAAAGAATAGCACCAGAAACAGATACTGAGTTCTGATCCTGACTTAAATGTGGATGCCGGCTGAGTGACCTTGGGCCATTCCCTCTCAGCAGGGGGAAAGGCAAGGACAAACCACACCTTGCTAAGAAAAACCTTGCCAAGAAAAATGTAGAGACTTCTCCTGGTAGTTACCAGGTCTCAGGACTGACTTGAAGGCACTAAGCCACCCCCACCCACCCACCCTAAAATCATAGGAACTCTAGCTGTAATCTCAGTCAGAATTTCTGCTATTTGCTTTAAAGGGTAGATATTTTCTGAAGCTACAGAATGTGTTCAAATGGTAGTGAGATGGTAGTGAGATGCTGGAAGTCAAAAGCCATAAGAATTCTAATAGCCATAAGAATTGCTAGCTCAGCCTTCCTTTCTGGCGTTGTCCAGATTTTGGATTTGAACGCTTCTGAGTATGGTTTCCAGAGTGTAGAAACGGCCAAAAACATTGCAGATCAGTCATGTGTGCCTTTGGGACATTGCAACAACTCATCAGCGCAAGCAGGTTTCCAGGTAGTGGCAAAAAGTTCAACTCTTTTGAACTTTTGTGATTAAGCAACCAGTCATAAGTCAAGGACTACCTGTGTGCTGCCTATTTGCACAACTCTAAATTGCTTATTCTGTAGAGGTGTTAAAACTATCTCTGGGGGCGGGGGACCCTGAATTTTACCCAAATTGGTGCTGTTGGCTTAACTCTTCTTATCCAAGAGCTTTGTGGAAAAGAACAGGGCATGTCAAAGGTGGCCGCTATGTCCTCAGGGAGAAAAGTGTTCTAAAGTAAGGGTGATGCTAATAATATCTTTCTTCAGGTCTGCACATCTTTGATCTCTGGAATAATCCTCTTCAAGCATCCTCTTCCAGCTGGATGTCATTTCCTGGGTAGATTCTACCTAAACAAGAAGACATTCAAAGGTAGCAGGTGCCCAAGCCAACTGGGGCTCTCCAGCTCTCATCACTCTTCCTTGATACGAGCTTGGATGCCTATTGAGAACTTAATGCAGCTCCCACAAGATAAGAGGCTGTTCTGTTGCATTGGTTGGTGCTGGGCAACAGGTGGGCAACTCCAGTTTGGACCAGTTTGGTGCACTTCCAAACCACCTTCAGGTACAGCCCCATGAAAAGTGATTTACAATAGTGTAAAGCAGATTTTTTTGATGTTCCATAGGTGTCACTAGGGGTTTGGCAAGAGAGAGTGATTGAAAAACAATAACAGTTTTTGAACTTTGCGCACTACACAGTGGTGGTTGCTTGCAATGGTGGGAATATTTACACCTAGCTACTAGACTGAGACTGCTTTGGTCTTTGTAAAACATAAATTGTGCAGGTTAGATGTGAATTGTATTGTGGTGTTTTTTTTAAGCAGGGGTTCCTTGAGGTCTGTAAATTATTTCAAGCCTCATCCAGGATAAGAAAGTTGAGAAGGATGGTTTAAAATCTTTTCCCTGTGTTTTTATTAGCTGGGGTCAATGTGGCAAAGCAGAAGAAAATGAGAAAAAATGTAATTTTAAAAATTAAAAGGGAAACTTTCCAAGTTTTTACATCAGTTTTGCATCCCAAATTGCTTTCTTTTTTCTCCTTCTCAATACAGTAGTCCTCGATTTACAACAGTTCATTTAGTGACCGTTCAAAGTTACAATGGCACTGAAAAAATTTACTTACGACAATTTTTCACACTTATAACTTTTGCAGCATCCCCAAGGTCATGTGATTAACATGCAAATGCTTGACAATTGATTCATATTGATGACAGTTGCAGTGTCCCTGGGTTGTGTGATTTCCTTTTGTGACCTTTTGACAAGCCAAATCAATGGGAAAGCTAGATTCACTTAACAACTGCAGTGATTCACTTAACCAAATGGTGGCAAGAAAAGCTGTAAAGTGGGGCAAAATTCATTTAACAAATTTCTCACTTAGCAACATGAATTCTGGACTCAGTTGTGTCATAAGTCGAAAACTACCTATACTCCCCCGTTTCTCTACATGTGTGTGTGTATGTGTGTACACATGCACAAGAGGAATTAATCGGATGCATAGAGCTTAATGAATTCCAACTTTTAAAGGTACAGTCATTTAATATCGTACCATGTGTGTTGACCATTTCTTGCAGTGGTCCATTCCAACAGCAAGAAATTGCCAGAGACATTAAGGATTGATGTTTAGTTACAAATGTAATGTTCAGTATGCATCAAATAAGGACCAATTTAAATCTAACAGCTGCTTGTGATAAACAACATTGTGTTTAACAAAGTAGGAACAGTATGCCCCATCATCCTGAACCTCTAAAGATTATAATTCATGCACTATACATGTCTATGGAGATTCTCAATCATCCAGGTCATGGTTGTCCCAAAGGTGCTTTTTCAAAAGGCAGCTTTCTATTTTTTCTTTGAAGATGTTTTGCTTCTTATCCAAGAAGCTTCTTCAGCTCTGACTCTAACCATAGCCAGCCAGACAAATAGGCTGAAAAACAGCTTCTATCCATGGGCCATCAAACTTCTAAATGCCACATAACACTACGACTAGACTTAATACAACAGACTCACAGTGTCAGTACAACGTGCAATATGTACATACTAGTGGAATAATGTGTGTGTGTGTGCCTAGCCCGGCATTTCCTTGGGTTAGGGATTTGTTTATAAGTCTGGAGATGTATTCTGTGCTTGAATGTATTCTATGTTTCTTATTTTTTTCTGTGCTCTGTATATTGGACCGATGGCAGCTCATTCAATTTCACCACACATTGTGCATTGACAATAAAGATTTGAATTGAATTGTATTGTATTCTGTCAGAGCTAAAAAAGCTTCTTAGATGAGAAGTGAAACATCTTCAAAGAAAAAGAAAGTCCAGTTGCCTCTTGAAAAAGCACCTTTGGAATGCACTATACCTATACCAGATATGTCTATACTCTAGTGAATGAAGAAGGACATTTAATCAAAAGTGGAATCTTCTGACCCTCTCCTTATGGCCACTCCAGAAAAGAAAGGGTGTAAAGGGCCCAGTACTTTGATGTAGATCATTAGACTGCAAACCATAGTTTATTGCAAACAGTGCAGTATCTTGCAACTGGAGAAGGTTGAGGGCACAGACCTGTCTCCTTGGGAACTGCAACCATGTATTTTGCTTAGGCAAACATTCCTCCCTACAGCCTGCTTTCTAATATTCGTGCAAGTGTTTGCTTTTACCAATATCAGTGAAAGAGTTTCCTATCTGTATGGTAGTCCTTGATTTATGATCAGACACTTAGTGACTGTTTAAAATTACAGTTACAACCCTCTCCCCCCAAAAAGCTACTTATGGCCTGGTTTTGAAGATCTGACATTGAGGTTACATGACCACATTTTGGCACTCAACAACAGGCTCACATTTACTGCAGTCAGGTAAACACAATTGATCTGCCAGAAACTATTTACTTCCAGTTTCCGGTGAAATCCAGCCCATAGCATACAATGGGATTACTTAATGACTGCTGAATTTGCTTAATGGTTGCAGCAAAAAAAAATGGTCATAAGATCAGATCTAGTCACAGGGTGATTTGCTTTATGATGATTGCAATTAATGACCATAATTTCAAGGCTCAATCATACCTCAAGGACTACTCATATCAGTCTCAGCAATTTAAACTCTTCAGACTTCAAATCCAAGAATTCTCCATTCAGGGGAAATTCTGGGAGTTAAAGTCTACCTATCTTAATCAGATGTTTTGTATTCAGCTTTTCTACTAACATACATTGTTATTATTATACAATTACAATTACTGGAGGACAACTGACATTGTACTATAGCTTGACATATGAAAACTACATTAAAAATTAAGTGTCAAAAATCCTTATGATAAAGTTTAGGCTGCATTCAAAGATTCAGGCTGGAATGCTAAATTATGCTTTCTTTAAACACAGAACATTAGATAAATTTGGCTGCATATATACAAAGCATTAAACCATAAACTCATGATATACAAGACAATTACATTATGGCTTAGTGTGTCATACATACATAACCCTCAACTTTCTCTGGACATTTATGCTTGTTCAACATCCATTTGGTTTGTACTCAGCATTCATAGATGGTAAAGGAATATATTTTCTTGCATTGAAAAGATGGTTTTAGCTCAAGATTTGTACATTCTCAAGTAGCTTCTCGGAAATGTCAAGAAACTAAGCAACCCATATGGGTTTTCAGAGAGGTGGGAAAAGCTATGGGACCTATTCACCTTCAGAAGAGCAGATCTGGAAAGAGCAAACATCTGCTAATTAATTTATGAGTACTTGGAATTGGTCCAGGGATCGAACTAAACACTGGATTTGCATTATAATTTCCCCCTTGAAAATCTCTACAGCAAAAGTGCATTACCTTGAAAGCCTTATAGTCTCAAAAACTCCCTAGAAGTGTTAACAAACTGTAGTGTTTGATGTGACAGAAGGAACCAATTTTCACATAAATACTGTGATGGATATAATAACTTTAACATTGAGTTTCTAAGTTCTTAAAAAAAAAGACTGCCTTAAAAATAAAACCAGTGGGGAAATATCCATTTTGTGAAATTTTAGTCTATTCATAAGTCCTACTGTAATTAATAAGGAAAAAAAAAACTGTTAGAATGCTTAATAGAGAACAACAAAAACCCTACCATGCTATTACCTTCTCCACTGAAATTGAATTTATTACTCATTTCCAGCTTGCTGAGGCTGGAGCATCACAAACTTTTTCAAAATAATTCCTCTTACAATTTTTCTTAACTTGCCTGCAGAAGACGTGGCTTTTCGAAGTCTAGCATGCTGAGATTTCAGTTCAAGAATATCAGGTGGCTGGACTTATTTGCAACTTCTGTTTTTCATAGCCAGAAAGAAAACTCCAGATCCACATATCAAGCAGATCTAGAGCAATACAAGCTCCACAATGAACTAATAAAAACAAATAATAATAATAATAAATAACATAGGTGTTGCATATACAATTATACACAGTAATGTTTTACCTGTAAATGACTTTTTTTGTTTTAATACGCATGCAAACAACCGCTTTAAACTTAATGTAAATCATTCCAAACTTGACTGCAAAAATATGACTTTTGTAACAGAGTTGACAAAGTCTGGAATGCTCTAACTGATTCAGTTGTTTCAGCTACAAATTATCATAGTTTCGGTCGCAAATTGTCTTCCGTGGAGCTTATATTATACCTAAGTGGTCAGTAGAGGGGGCGTGCATAAATGCATTAATGTGCCTTTCGTCCCTGTCATTGTATTTTATTTTATTTTATTTTAATTCTTGTATTCCTGTTTTCATTATTGTTTGACAAATTCTAATAAATAAAAATAAATATACCTGAATGAATCTTGATTTTCATAGACAGGAAGGAGTTGGCAGGGCAGATAAATCTTTATGAATCTGAAAATTGGTAGAATTTTTTGAGGGACTTCACTTTTCTGAACAACAAGACTGGGGAGAGGGGAAAGGTGAAGATTTAGGGAGGATGGAAGATGTAAAGTGGCTCAGCAACAATGCTGTGCTCCAGGGGACAAGTTGCACAGATCAGTTTTTTAATTGTAAAACAGGAATGAATATCGTGCAGGCTTCAAACAATAGTTGGTCATAAACTTTCCTGTGACTTTTTGAGCCTCTGGCAACCATACCAAAGATTCCAGAGGATGGTTCCATATTGTAGAGGAAAAAATAAAAACATGGCAGTGTTGTTTTTCTTGGTTTTTTTTAAATAAAAGGGGAAAGCTTGATAAGAGGCAGAGAGAGTGTGAGAAAAGCTGATAATCCACCTGGTGTTATCTGTGCCGATCATTATTCCTACTCCCACCAATAGACGGGCTTCTGATATTAAGATTGGACTATATCCCGTAGGTGCTTTTTCAAAAGACAACTGGACTTCTTTTGTTTTTTCTTAAACACATTTTGCTTCCCATCCAAGAAGCTTCTTCAGTTTAGAAACTGAAGAACCTTTCTTGGATGAAAAGGGAAAAGTCTTCAAGGAAAAACAAATAAAATCCAGCTGCTTTTTGAAAAAAGCACCTTTGGGACAACCATGACCTGGATGATTTGAGAATCTCCATAGAGATTGGATTATATTTATATAACCATTGAAGGATCCGACAAACATTATGACAAACAGGATAGACTTTCATACTGCAAGGCAACAAACCAAGCCATGAGTTGGGATCAGGTTATCGGAGGGACCATCTCTTGCCAGTCACATCTGTCCAATCCATCAGAATGGGGAGGCAAGGAATGATGCGGGTCCCATCCCCTAGAGCAGTGGTGGCGAACCTTTTAGTTACCGAGTGCCAAAAAATACGCACTTTGTGTGTGCCATCCGCACTTGCATGCAGCTCCTCCACGTGCTCTGCATGTGCAGCCACACCATCTGTGGATGCATGCAGCTTTTGCATATGCTATGCACATGTGCTGCGCACAAGCCACTCACACACACACACACATGTGAGCAATCACATGTGCATGCGTAGGAGTGCTCCAAAGACCAGCTGGATTTCCTGCTGCAATCACGTGCATGCCCAGCGGATGTCCAAAGACCAGCTGGGTCTCTGCAATGGTGCATGTGTGCATGTGCAATGGCATGTGCATGCTCAGCTGGAGGTAAGTTGGGTAACAGCTTGTATGCCCAGCAAGATGGCTCTGTGTGCCACCTTTGGCACCCATGTCATAGGTTTGCCATCCCGCCCTAGGGAGATACACCTGGTAGGATCCAGAAGAAGGGCATGGTGGCTCCCTCTCTCTGGAATATCCTTCCCCCAGAAATTAGAATGGCCCCCACTCTAATACTCTTCTGGAAAGCACTAAAGACCTGGTTCTGCCAGCAGGTCTGGAGAAACCAGAGCGGGATGGAGCCCATTAAATGGCTCATACAATCTGCTGTCGCCGGGGTGGAAGGTGGGGTGATTTTATTTTTTTATATTAATTTATTTTATTCGTTTTAATGTTTTAAATTAGGTTTTTATATTCTGTAAGGCGCCTTGAGTCACCATGTGCAAATTGGCAGCAATATAAATTCAATAAATAAGTAAAATAAATAAAAATTAATAAATAAAATGAGAATATGGGAACCAAGCTGGATTTATTCTCTGGAAATGTAGAAGTTGATGGTGTCCCACTTCCTAAACAGATTAACTTGCCACTCTGTGTTCTGTATGCTCAAGAGATCTAGAGGTCATAAAATATCCCTGTCTTCAGAACAGTCAAGATTTGCTAACACATTCAATGTAGGATTGTTATTTGTTCTCAAAATAAAATCAAGATGTAGGGTGGCAACAAGATCTATACTGATCACATTTAGGCAATTTTTTTCTATTGGCAGAAGTTAGAGCTCTGTGGTATCTTTAAACAGAATTGCTAATATTGGAACACTTTTACTTGGACTTGATTTGTTAATTTTAGTTATCAGTAATAATATTCTTGCCATAATTCTATGTCCATTAACATATCCCAGGCAAAAATAGGACACACTATTCTCATATCAAAGATGATTGCGTCAGCAATGCAACCCAAATTATACATTGTCCCTAAGCTAAGCTGCCCTTTACTAACGTAAAATGTGAAGAGCTGGTTTGCTGTTTAGGCTGAAGTGAAGATAATGCTAGAATATCCTCCTTTGTTGAACAGTCTGTTATCAACAGTTATAAATAAACCACTTCGGCATGTGAACTAACAGGCTGCAGACTTGAGACTAAGTTAACGTTTGTGCATAAGCAGTATATGAAATTTATTTCATTTATTGTTCATATAAATCATTTTGTGCTGCTTTTGAAGTTTAATGAAATCCTGTGGTACACTTTTTAAAGCAAAGACAAATTTTAAGAAGAAAGCAATCTCAAACCAGATGCATTCTGACTAGATCAAACTAACAGAGCAAAACTTTGAACATTAAAGTGGAAAAGGCCTAAAGGAATCAGAAGGTTTTCAATGCCTGTTCAAATGGTTTGGTTTTCTCCACGAGAATTCCATAACAGCAATGTAGCCACAAAAGATCCTGTTTCTTTTGTCTAATAGAACATACGCTGGTTCTCCGCAAATGATTTCAAACTTAAAATACATTAATTTTATCTTACCTATAAGCCTTTTAATACTTGGTTTGAGCTTGGAAACAAATTAGAAACCAGTCTGAGCTACCAGTGCTCACTTGTAAGTTCCAAGTAGTTTAGGTGAGATATTTAGAAGATTACTTTACTTGTCTGGATTAGGAAGAAGTAGCAATTCAATCCTAGTCAATTGCTAGAAAATCTTGAGATCCAAAGAGTGACATTTGTAAGCAATGGACAGCACTATAATATCATCCCAAGGACAAAGCTAAGGACTATAATTCACCAGCATCAAGTCTGTGACAATAAGGGTGTGCTCTAAAAAGGGGCCATAGGGTGCCATTTCCCCCCAAAATCTGTTGTGAGGAAAACATGCCATATCCAATATAAAATAACAGAACCTCAGCACTGTTTTTATGACCTGGAGGTAAAGCTATGAAGAATCTATAAATGTGATACAACTCTCAGTGCCTGCCTAGTATTTTTGGCACCCAAGGATGTACACGCTGTCCTATTAGATTCACAGAAGCCTTGATCCTGTGCTGCTTGGTCAATGTTGCAGTAATCCCATGTAATGACAGGAATGAGATCCAGAGTCTAATCTCTCCTCCAAGGAGAACAAAATCCAGCTCCAGTGAGGAAAGGGAAACCAAACAATCAGCAGTTCAACCATTTCCTCTAGAAAAAAAAAATAACACTTAAGTAGATGAGAGCGAAAGAGACAGCTTAGTCAGTGTAATGGTTAAAATACACGGCTATAAATAATGAGTCCAGGACTTCTAGTTCTACTTCAAGCATAAAGCCAGTTAGATGATCTTGGGCCACTCACTCTCTCTCAGCCCTAGGAAGGAAGCGATGGCAATTCCTGAACTTTGCCAAGAAAATTGCAGCAACTTCACCAGGCAGTTAACAGGAGTGAGCAATGATTCAAGGGCATAGAAAAGTGTTTTTTTTTTCTTCATTCTTTATAGCAGAAACTGTTGGGAATTTCTCAGTAAGTGTGAACTTCCTCACTCATTTGAAGATTCAGTGTCTCCTGCAGCATCCATTTATTTGTGCCTGGAAAAGAAAACAATCCAATCCAGTGTTCGGAACTGAGATTAGGTCCATGCATTATGTTAAACCATAATGTACTTTTTGTGAGGTTGCATGTTCTGTGAATCTGCCATGGTTAAGCAAACCCTAGCTTAGAACTGTATGGGAGAACTTACTCGGAAACTGCATAAGATAGTTCACATGGTGTATTTTACCTTGGAGCCTTACAACAATGTTCCACTCTTAAGTGTGAATTTTCTTCTTTTCAGGGCACAAGCAGCTGCAACTTCTCCACCACTCATTTCTTAGATACTGACTTAATCAACTAGACCCAGGAAATGACAAACTCTTCTCTAATCCAAGCATCTGTAATTTATTATCCCATCTAAGCCTTTCCACTTTTTAATTTAACAAATAGGTTTCCATCTGATGCAAATCCTTTTTCAGAAGATTAAAAGAAGGGACACCCAAAGAGCATATAATGCCCTCTGTTGTAATGAGATTGATTCTCTCTTAGATCAGTGCCATTGGACCTAATCTCTTTTAATTTTGAAAAGTATCTCCATCAGTTTCTACACATTGTTGCCTAGTAACTTTGAGGAAGAGTAACAGAAAAGGAGCCACCATAGCAAGTAGATTTGCATAAGTCTGAATAAGCTCAGAGGCACGGACAATATTTCTGCAAATAGACTAAACACAACCGTATCCAATTATGTTTTAAATTAATTTCAAAATTAAACAGGCTGCATCATTCATCCAGGTTATCCCTGTTAATAAAGGACAGTTTCTATCTTTTAGTACTGCATGTGTCCTTGATAAATCACTTGCCTATATTTTCTACTTTTATCTTTATTGTGATATGAGTAATATCATTTTTCAGAGTTCAAAGTTCCTGCTGAACTTTAACCTTCTAAAAGTTAAATAGCTTTCCAGTGGGAAGATGTACAATCCTTCGCACAGATCATTGCATGTTGACACTAAAGTATCAGGAAATGCAATATCTCCTCTTCCTTCTCATTTAATCTCTAGTATTTCATCTAAATTGATAAAACCCAATAAAATAGCTAGATGAAATGTTAAGATATATTGCTAATCCATGTATGATATGCTAAATGCTAAATAACAATATGTCTAGTATGATTGGCATCTTTCTCAAAAAATAAGGAAAGCCTAAAATCACCACTGAACATGCTGCTATGCCACATTGCCACATGGCCATTAGGCTGCAGTATAAAAATTACTTTGACTTTTTAAATATATTCTAGATGCCATAAAGGCAGCATAAAGAATATTTCTCTCACATACTAGGATTAAGGGGGGGTGGGCAGTGGTGGAATTCAAATATTTTTTTTACTACCAGTTTTGTGGGTGTGGCTTGGTGGGCGTGGCTGGGGGAGGTCATGTGACTGGGTGGGCAGTTTCTGTAAGCAGGGCAATAAAGATTAGGTTAGAAACAACACCAGAATGTTTCTTTCCTGCCTTCCTTACAGGATTAACCTGTAAAGTGGAAAAAAACCAAAGGAGATTTCTTCTAACAACTGGTTCTCTGAACTGCTTAGTAAATCTACTATCAGTTCTAGCGAACCTGCTAGAACATGCTAAATTTCATGGGGGAGGGGGGGGAAGAGAGAAACAGGCAAGATTGTGGGGTAACAGCAGGAATGAAAGCTATTATTTCAAAGCAGGAGGTGGACACAGGTTTTAAAGTCCCAGATAGCTTCTGGGAGAGAATGTTTGAAACCTTCAACTTCGCATTTTACAGGCTCAAGTGTTCCAGTGCAGCATGTAAGTTAATTTGGTGGATGAATTAACAGGCTCTTTTTGTGTACGTCAATGGTGCTTTTCATGGACCTCAAGGCAGTTAGCATTCTTTGGCTGAAATGCAATTTATGAATTCAACAAATGAATTCAACTTATGAATTCAACAAATGAATTCAACATTATTTTCACAAGACTCATTGCCCAAGCATTTATATTTGTATGTACATTTATGTTAGATTTTCATCCCACATTTATTACTTTAGAAGTAATTCAAGGTGGGGAACATGTATTACTCCTTCCTGCCCCTATTTTCCTCATGACAACAATCATATGAGATGGGTTGAGCTGAAAGGGAGTGAGGGCTCAAAGTCACCCAACCAGCCATCATGTCTAAAACAGAACTAGAACTTACAGTCTCCTAATATCTAAACCAGACTTGAACCACTACACTAAACTGGCTCCCAAGTGCTAAATATTTGTAAATACCTGCAGATTATTTCATATGCCCAAAGGAATTGTACATGGGAACTGTTCCAATACATAAAGCAATAGCGGTGATGTCAAATTTCAATGTGCATCAGCTTCAGTGCCAAGATTTGATCGGAAAAATGGAACTCAAGCTATCAGAACTGTCTTAGACAACATATGGGCATCGGTGAAGACCGTGATCTTAAAAGGTCAAGAAGGTAGTTGATCTTTATGCTAGTGTAAAGAATGCATTTCAATTGCATTTCTGAATTAAGAATAATGTTTGGCCATCCTTGTTTTGCCATGATACATCAACCACTTTCCATTTGGTTTAATTTCAGTAGTTTTTCAATTTCATTGCCGCTTCCTTTTTTATACATTATAAAAAATATTTCAGAATTATCTCTCTCGTTCTGCCTGTGTGCATTCAGAGGCTGGACAAAGTCTGAATCTGTAAAAGCAATGTTCTATTTTCTGTGACTTAATAGGCCCGAGAGAAAACTATCTTTAACAGCTTTAAAAATATAACCAGTTGTTCCAATAATCTGGACTATAGAATAGCATATTTCTCTACAAAAATTAAGACAAAAATAAACCAGAACTAGCACCCATAGCAAAATTATGCTAAGAGATTTTACATTTTTATTTATTATTCCATTCAAAGAACAAAAATCACAGCAAATATCAGTATTGATGTTAGCATATGTATCTAAATGAATTAGGGAGATTGCTTTACTTTAAATGGTTTTCAAAACCCCTTACTGAAGTTAACTTCCAGTGCCAATAATTGAAGGAAATTTCTGAAAATAATTATAGTATAATGAGGTCAGTTAAAATATTATTTTAATATTAAGTTGGTGGGCGTCGCGACAAGTCAGGGAAGAGAAAATTATTCACTGTAACATTTACAAAAGTGGAAGTGCTTATTTTCATTTTGAAAACCATTGACACTTTAGCTTCTGAAAGTTTGAAAAATAAAAATTCAAAAACTATGTTTTTCTTAAAATATGAATATGAGGAGGAAGATTTTGATTCAACTCGCTAGAATTTATTCACTTCGCTTTGCTTGTTTCTCTCAGTCCCCCCATTCATACTTTGCGTAAAAGAAAATAAGTTTTCTGTTATGCATAATCAGAAACCTTGAATGTTTCCTATTACCACAAATTCAATGAATAAATGTCAATGTTTTGTAAAGACAATACACCTTGCTTTATTCCTAGAAACCAAGTAAGAAGACTGTGTTCCTTCTTGGATTCATGTTTCATAGAGTTCTTTGTACAGTTTGATTCTGTACTTTTTCACTTTATTTAGTCCTTACTATTTCTGTTTCTTTTTTACAGGCTATTTTGCTTCAGTTTCTGCTTAAGTCACTTAAGAATCAATAAGTCGAGTATGAGAACTACTGTGTTTTTACTGAATTCAGTGCATCAGAAATTACCTGAAATTCATATATCATCCCTTCTGAAACTAACTATATACAGTAGGTAACAAATTAGGCTGGTATAGAGAACACTGGTTACTGTCTCCCCCCCTTGTCCAATTAAAGATGTTGGTTATGACTTTTAAGCCTTTTATGGCATGGGTCTGTCTATCTGAAGAACCATTTCACTCCAATGGGGTTGACATGCCTCTCCTTGTTCTGGGAGAAGGGACATGTCATACACTCCATCGGTCAAGGAATTTCAGGTGGTAGAATCCAGGAAAAGGGCTTTTTCTGCCATGGTTTCCACTGTCTGGAAAACATCATGCCCCCTGAGCTGAGATCTGGCCCCACCCTCTTGACCCTACTCTGAAAACCTGATCTACTGATTGGCCTGGTGTCCACCACAGAGGGGTCTATGAATACTCAATTATTCAGGTCATGGTTGTTTCAAAGATGCTTTTCAAAAAGCAATTGGACTTTCTTGGGGTTTTTTTTTTCTTTGAAAAGGTTTTTGCTTCTCATTCAAGAAGGTCCTTCAGTTCTGGCTGAATAGTGGGAAATGGAAGGATTTATATCTTTGCAGTCATTTGGTTTAGAATCTGAAAGTTGGTTGTTAGTTCTCTGAGAGTCATTGAGACCACTTGGAAGTTTATCAGTACTCTCGGGGTCACCTGAATCAGAGTCCAAATGGGTGTGGAACCTTCTTGCAACTTCTGAAAGGTCTGTGTTATATCTGTTGAGGGAGGGTCATTCAATTTTAATATGGATGACCTCTTTGAACCCTTTTCAAAACACTGGTCCTCTCTGTCCAGAATGTGGACTTTGCTGTATTCAGAAGAGTGACTTTGGATTTCAGATGCAGATGGACTGCTGAATCTTGTCCTGATGGATTTGTTCCTTTGTGTTATGCCATGCATTTGTGAAATGATTGTTGTGCAGTGAGACACGTGCAGATTTATACATTTGGTGAAATGGATAGCCCAATTAGTCAGAGTATGTTCAGTTCAATCTCTCTTCCTCCTCAATTAAATCAGCTTCCAAAGCTCTCACTTTCCAGTGGATAAACCAGCCTAGTATTCCAATGTAAGATAACATTGAATGCAGATAATAACGTAGCAGGAATCCTGGATTTTAGGAGAAATTATGCAAAGTCAACAATAGATTGTTCCGTGATTAGAAATTGATAACCTACCTTCCTTCCTTCCTTCCTTCCTTCCTTATAGGCCCATGTAATTTACATGTAATGTTCATCAAGCTCACTAACTTTATGCATTCTATAATTGTAATCTTTAACTTGTCCTATTATAATACTAGTGGTTGCAAATCCTATAAGCTGATTGTCAAGGAAATACCTGTAGACTTTGTTTATTATGCATTTTTTTCCTACATTCCTCTTCATATATACCCCATTGCTCAAAGAGATACAGTACACATCCAAAAAGTAACTTTATACCCCGTTGACCACAAAATGGGCATGAATTGCCTTTCTGTTCTTCCAGGATGTTTTTCCAATTTTCTCATTTGGAATTCCCTAATGGTCTTCCATCCATATATTAATTAGGCCTGAACCTACTTAGTTTTTTGAAATCACCCAAGGTCAAATAGATGTCATCCTCAGCTGGGTTCCTCTATCAGAATTGTGACCCAAGGTTGGGAATTCATCACATATTTTATTTGATCCTTCAAAACTTAGATTCTCTTTTCAACTTGATTTATCAGGAGCCTGAAACATGCAGCTCAGCTAGATTAGAATATTGTTAGCAATCATTAAGACATAATACAAATGGGCTGCCCATGGCCAGGACAAAGTTGTGCAATCAAGGATGTTTCTGTCTTCTTTCCTTCTGCATTAAGAAAGGTTTGGTGTGGCTTTTAGTGGCCATATAACAACAGCTGGAAACTGCTGGCTCTTGCTTTACCAACCTCAACCCCAATGCCCTTTTGAAAAATAATGAAAATATGCTGGATATTTCTCTTGCTTGCTTGTTGAAGTAACTAAAGTTCCTTTGTTCTGTTTGCCACTTATCTCAGGCCTGCACCTTCTGCCTTTGATATGCTGCCAAGATTTTCTTTTTTTCCTGGCATGCTCTTTGCCCCTTGCATTTGTCAAGTATTAAGAATCAGATGCAAAGCCTTGTTTCAAAAGCCACAGAAACACAGCAGTTCTGGAAGGCATCAACTGAGAGATGATGAGCTATAATTTGATTCCAGTCTGCAATGAATATTAATCCTTCCATTTCCTATTGTCCTATCAGAGCTGAAGAAGCTGCTTGGATAAGAAGCAAAATATCTTCAAAGAAAAAAAAAGTCTAATTTCCTCCTAAAAAATAAAGCACCTTTGGAACAACCATGACCTGGATAACTGAGAATCTTTACAGACTTTTAGCTATGAACACCCTTGAAACAGAGTGGAAGTAGCAATCAACTTCCAGAGGAAAAAATGCAGACTACAGGAACCAAGAGCACTTACTCAGGTGAGTGAGGACACAGATAAGCCTCCAAGTGCTTCAAGGACCCTCTAAAAGGATGCAAATGACCAGCTGTCTGCAAGGGATATAAATCCTTCCATTCCAGCACTATCCTGTAAGAGCTGAAGAAGCTTCTTGGATGAGAAGAGAAATGCCTTCAAAAGAAAAAACAAGAAAGTCCAGTTGCCTCCTGAAAAAGCACTCTTGGGACAACCATGACCTGGATGACTGAGAATCTTTACCAAGCCTTGGAGGAAAATATATACAACATTTATATCATTGTTTTTAACCATTGTTTATTTACTGCAGGATTAAGGCCTCTTCTGCATGTTTCCAACCAATATGATCCTAAGCTTTCTTTTGCCAATTGGGCCCACAATACTTGCTGATGTCATTGATCCATTTTGTTTTAGGTCTCTTTCAGGGATGCTTTTGATCAACTGGGATCCATTCTGTAAGTGCCTTGGTCCACCTGCCATTAGTTCTTGCTATGTAACCTTTCCATTTCAGTTCTTTTATTCTCTTGATGATACTTTCATTTGTTCTCTAATTCATGTGCGGGGCTTTCCTGCCTTGGTTTGTAATGTTGAGTATCTTTCTATTGCTCTTTGCACCACTTGTAGCTTTTGTATCCATTGTGAGGTTAGTGTCCATGTTTCACCAGCATATGTTAGAGCAGGTAACACTGATCAAAAACTTTTCTCTTCAGGGATAGAAGGAAATTGTTCTTGAAAATTATGTTTAGCTTGCTGAATGCCTGCCAACCACATTTAATAGTGCCATTCAATTTCCTTTATTGTATTACCATCCATTGAGATTTTTTTGGCTAAAGTATATGTAATGGTCTACTATGTGGTATATTATGTCTAGTTCTTTTCCAGATATAATTTTCTTTGGTGAATTTGTTAACCAAATAAACCAAATATTAACCTGGCTCTTTTTCAGGTTTATTTTTAAGCCAAATGGTTCTTCTGCTTTGGTGCAGCTCTTTGTAGTTCTCCTGGATCTTGTCAGGAGAGAGCAAAATCATCTGCAAATCTTAACTGATTTAAATAGGTGCCATTGATTTTTATTCCATCTTTTGCCCAGTCTAGTTTGTGAAATACTTCTTCAGGGCAGGCTGAGAAAAGGATAGGTGATATTGTATCACCTTTTCATACACCTCCTTCTATGTTTATTTTCACTTTAAGATCATAGAGGCAAATTGTCACCCTTGTTTTTTCAAAACAAAATGCCCAGGTACAGTATATGTGGTACCTTGTTCAACTGTGAGAGGGATCTTGGAGTCCTAGGGGACAATTACCGGTACTTAAGTATGAGCAAAGCAGTGTGCTGCAGCTGCCAAAAATGCCAACACAGTTGTAGGCTGCATAAACAAAGGGATAGAATCAAGCTCACGTGAAGGGTTAATACCACTTTATAATGCCTTGGTAAGGGCATACTTGGAATACTGCATCCAGTTTTGGTTGCCATGATGTAAAAAGGATATTGAGACGCTAGAAAGAGTGCAGAGAAGAGCAACAAAAATGATTAGGGGACTTGAGGCTAAAATATATAAAGAACGGTAGCTGGAATTGGGTAAGTCTAGTCTGATGAAAAGAAGGACTAGGGGTGATATGATAATAGTGTTCCAATATCTCAGGGGTTGCCACAAAGAAGAGGGAGTCCAGCTATTCTCCAAGGCACCTGAGGGTAGGACAAGAAGCAATGGGTGGAAACTAATCAAGGAGACAAGCAACTTAGAACTAAGGAGAAATTTCCTGATAGTTAGAACAATTAATCAGTGGAACAACTTACTTCCAGAAGTTGAGAATACTCCAACACTGGAAGTTTTAAAGAAGAGATTGGACAATCATTTGCCTGAAATTGTATAGGTTTCCTGTCTGAATAGAGGGTTGGACTAGAAAACTTACAAGGTCCCTTACAACTCTGTTACTCTATTCTATTCTATTCTATTCTATTCTATATATTGATTGTAGTAAGTTTATGTAAGCAATGTCTGTGCCTTCATTGAGCAATGTATTAATTATTGCTTTCTGGAATACTGAGTCAAACGCCTTTTCATAGTCAATGAAGTCAAGCACAAGGGCATGGTGTACTTGCTCTGCCTTTCAATGACTAAGAAGTCTTATTGGGCGATAGTTCTTTAAATCATCTTGGGCCCCTGCCTTGTGTATAAAAATCATTTCAGCATTTTTTCATGTATCGTGCATTTTTTCTTCTCAGAGGCATCTCGAGTATACTGCAGTTTTTCTAGTATCTTGTATAAACTATGACCAGACAATTACATATAACAAATAAAAATAAATATTTCTGAAAACAATGTATTAACCCATGTTATAGGAAGCCATACAGAGTCCATTGGAATTGGGTGGCTAATAAATTCAAATAAGTAAAATAAAGCATAAATGTCTACAAAAATGTTAGTGGTAGGAAAAATGTATACTTTTTCTGCAAAACTTGTTTAAAATCGCCCAGTAAAATCTGAGTATGGAAAAAAGCAAAGAGAAAGATGCCAAACAGAATAAATTCATTTAATCCTAAAAACTGATTCTGACTTGATATGCATACATATTCTCTTCATGTATAACATGTTTCAGAAACATGAAAGCCTGTCTAAGGCTACATAATTCTATATCATTGCCTACAACGTCTATTTACCTTTATGCCAAAAAGGAAAGAAAAAACACAATACGTCACATTTCAACTTTTGTGGTTTAATTTCTGCTTGTCTGTTGTCTGGTGGTAAAAGTAACTACCTCTCAAAGGTGCTGAAGCCAAAATCAGCATTCATAAGACTTGGTTTTGGAAATTCTGCTTTCCCACAAGGATTGCAAAATCAAAATCCAAGGATTAGTTGCAGATTAGACTAAAACGATCAAACTAAGCCACTTACATCTTGAAACACTTCCTTTATGTTATTTGCTTTGATTTGGGGGAAAAAGTTGCATCAAGATTCCCACCAGTGACCTTTCCTTATTCTTCAATTAAATGATACTCCATCTATCTTTGGTTGGAAGAAAACTCCCCCAACAGGATTTGCTGTATCCATTATTGATCCTAACCAGTCTCAGTTCTAAGTGATGGCAGTCTCCTGACTGCCTCTAAGATAATGGGAAGCAAAGCCAGCCAGATTTTGTACTTTGAAGCTGTCCTTGGATGCTGTTGGAATGAGAGCAAAACACTATCTATCATATAACTATGAACAGCTTAAGGCTGACTTTCTCATTGGCTGGCAATGACATGAATGCAAAACTGAAGAAAAAGCAAAAAAGAAGATATGGAGGCATGTTTATGGTGCAAGGAACAAAGAACTAGAGCAGCTTGTATAATCACTTGATTGTTTGAAAATGACAGGTTTGTATCACCTTAATAATGTCTGAACAATGCTTTAAATCACTGTGAGAACATAGATCCAGATTAAAAGAGATCATAGAAGAAGCAATAATATGTAATGCCTTACACCAGAGGTGTCAAACTCAAGGCCCATGGGCTAGATCCGGCCCACAGGGTGCTTAGATCTGGCCCACGGGGCCACCCTGGAAACAGCAAAGAACCCTCCCATGGTGCCTCTGCCAGCAAAAATGGAGCTTGGAAGGCCACTCACAGCCCTCCTGAGCTCCATTTTCAGTGGCAGAGGGTTGCAGGAAGCTGATGCAGCCAAAAAATGAGCTCATGAGCCTGTTTTCGCTGGCAGGGCACTCAGGCTACCACAGGTAACCCACACACACACACATGAGTGATGTCAAGCGCTGGCCATGCCCACCCTTGCCTCCGAGGTCAAACACAACCCTGATGGGGCCCTCAATGAAATCGAGTTTGACACCCCTGCCTTACTCCATCCATATACAATCTGATGCCTTTGAATTGAAACAGTGTCTGCCATCATTCTAAGCACACTTTGCTAAGTCCCAGAGAAAACTGCCCAGAAGATAGTCAGATCAGATCCAGCACTATGTAATTTGTTAGAGCAAACAACATGTACTTAGGTTAATGAGCAACCTTGTGTGAAACCTTTTATCCACTATTTGTTATTCAAAAACTAGCCTTTTAACTCACATTCACATCTGGCTATCTCTGTTCAGCTCAGGTAAGAATGGACAATCTGAGATAAGCATTATCTCCATTCAGGGACAATATCTAAGTTCATTTATTTACTAAAATTATTCACAATCCATGTTACTCAATTCTTAAATAAGCAAAAAAAGTAAGGTAAGACAAAAATTGTAACAATGCTGAATCAGACATTTCCAACAATGTACAATCTGACAACCTAATCTTCTAGATCTAGATAGCCTCACAAAAAGATTAGTCATTGACCACTTAGAAGGAAAAGAAAATATGTACCCCAGCTGAGGGAGACTGTACTCAGAACATACAGAAACCAGACTTGTAGCTTCTAAAAAACGGGGTGGGAAGAAAAAAAAACCTCATAAAAGGATCTTGCATGTGATTAAAATGGAAGTATTAAAGAAAGTTAGATAATTATTAAAGCAATTTATGATTATTTGAATTCAGAATAATTGCAACAGTTTGATTAACTCAATGGGTAGATTGAGTTTAGCCTAGAGCAACAGTGCTCATTTTGTAGTCCCAGGGCAGCAGAGAGCCCCTGTAATCTTGTCTGGATTCCACAGTTCTTACAAAAGATGTGGCTGGGGTACAATTTCTAATATAAGAGAAAGGCAAGCCTTAGCAAATATCTGAGAAATAATCATATTACCCATATTTAACTTAGTCTTATGAATGAGTGATTATGTGTCATCAAGTTGGTATTAACTCTTAGCAATGACACAAATACTGTATATTTTCTCTATGAGAATCTGTCCCTAACTTAGTCCTTTATGTTTTCTAATGGTGCACCCATCACTGATGACACTGAGTGGATCACCTTACTGCTGGTTATTCTTCTCTCTTTTTTTCCACCTTTCCCAGCATTATAGCCTTCTCCAGAGAATTAGGTCTTCACATCATGTATTCAAAATAGGATAACTTGAACATAGACATTTTTGTCTTAAATAAGAAAACTGGATTCGTTTAGTCAATGATCTAGGGTATGATCAGGAATCTTCTTTGACATCAACATTCAAAAACATTAATACTCCTTCCATTCTTATTCTTCAAAGTCCAATTTTCACTTCCATAGTGTCATTGGGATCATTACTGCTTGCACTCTTTTGACTTTTGTAGGTATATACACATCATGGAATTTGAATACCATTTCCTAGGTTTTCATGATTGCTCTATCAAGTATACTGTAGCATATTTCTTGGCTATTTGTTCCTCTACCGTTGATGATTGATCCTGAAAAGCAAATAGTATCCACCACTTCAATGTTTTCATTGTTCTAAGACTGGTTGTTGTAGTCATTTAATTTGGTTTTCAAGTTAATGCCTCTTTTTTTTTTTTCATGTTGCTCCTTAACTTTCATAGAGCTTGAAAATTCTTTGCATTTTCAGATCTTGGAGAAAGTTTTATCATAGATACATTTAAATTAAAACAAATATAATTTTTATTTTATCACTTTCATTTCTGTAACATGCACCATTGATTCTGGACTCTCTTCCATTGACAGAAGATAAATGGACATCTGAAGTTATTGGTAGATGCCTGTGACACCCTCTAGAACCCAATATCTATTTGATTTGTTCTATATGTCACCTAGCTCCATTTTTGCTTTCCACTTATGTTGAATCAGAGCTGGTTAACTCTGGAAATTGCAAGAGAAAAAATGTCTATGTGAAGCCTAAGAAGCTTCTTGGATGAGAAGCGAAACCTCTTCAGAACAAAGTCCGGTTGCCTTTGAAAAAAAGCACTTTGGGAACAAGAGAATAAAGTTGTAACAACCATTTTCTCTTTTTGTTGGGAACACAACACAGCCTCATAGTATCTCAGGCATAACTGTTTTTCCCTGTCCAAAATGCTTAAATAATTGAATTAATCCATTTTGGGACTTGCAGTAGAAGTAGTCCTTGACTTACAACCACAATTGAGCCCCACATTTCAGTTAAGTGAGACATTTGTTAAGTGAATTTATCCATTTTTATGATGTTTCTTGCTACAGTTGTTAAGTAAATCACTATAGTAGTTAAGTTACTAATATGGTTGTTAAGCAAATTTGGCTTCTCCATTCAACTTTCTTTGTCAGAAGGTTGAAAACGATGATCACATGACCTTGGGACACTGCAACAGTCATAAAAATGAGTCAGTTGCCAAGCATCTGAATTTTGATCAGGTGACCCTGGGCATGCTACAAAGATCATAAGTGTGAAAACTGGTCATAAGTCATTTTTTTCAGTGCTGTTGTAACTTTGAACAATCATTAAATGAACTGTTGTAAGTTGAGGACTACCTGTATATTGAAATAACTAACCAGGTAAGCTGGACACAAGATGCTGAGCAATAATAAAAACAAATCAAGGCTAAAAATTACCAATTGTAGCGTGTTGTACAGGTTTACGAACTAGAATTATAACTCAGCTAATGAAGTATGTTGGATAGTTCAGGCCTAGTATAATCCTATTCCAACTAACCACTGTTGGAAGAAATGTCCATCTGGGTTCAGTTCCAAGTGGGGAGAAAGACACTGGAAAAACAGAGGCTGATTGGAAAGAAGGTTTAACTGTGAAGCAGAACCACCAAGCACGTGTGATTCTGGGTAACTGACCAAATGGAAAAGAGGGTAGAAT
>JAEANM010000206.1:0-41896 GCA_017656035.1 Myanophis thanlyinensis | reverse complement strand
CTGTTTTATCGGCTGTTCACCGCCCCGAGTCCTTCGGGAGTGGGGCGGTATAGAAATTTAATAAAATTAAAATTAAAATTAAAAATTAAAAAATTAACTTAAAATGTCAGCACATTGCCCCCAACAATCTGGGTCCTCATTCATTTTATTGACCTCAGAAGGATGGAAGGCTGAGCCCCATCTGGATCAAACTTCAGGCTGTGAGCAGAGTTAGCCTCCAATATTGCACTTTAACTTCTGTGCCATCAGGGCTAAGTACCTCTGACATGTAGAAGCTGCTTTTGTTGCTGCCTCCACTTATTACATTTACATGCCACCCATCTCTGAGCACTTGCAGTAGCAATCTCTCCTACATAATTAAGCTTCCTTAATTTTAGCCCATCAGGTTAAACTTTGCTGAGAAAACGACCACTTTCTTGCTTTTGCCATTTTGTCTGAATGGAAGCAGCACCCACCCCACCCCCCAAAGTTAATGAACATTTGGGAGAGTTACAGCAGTCACTTATCATGTGGTGTCATCTTAATCTCAGTTTGTCATACAATATCCCTGACACCGTTTCAGTTTTCAAGTCAAACAAAAGCTAAACACGTTTCGGTTCCATTGAACTCAATGAGGGGAGAGTCACATAAATGCTTGACTCTTTTCCATTGAAAAGAGGTGTTTTGGCTAGGTCATCAGTTTGTAAAAATCATATAAATCATGTGAAAATTCCATTGCTTCCTGTGGAAAAAAAAAAAAAGTTGAGCAATCTGTTTTTGCATTTTGCCAGATAGTCCTGTCACAAGACAGGGATGTGGGTTAGTTTCTGCAAGATAATGAAGTTTCACTTCTGGTGTATTCAAACTTTTGTGTGTGAGAAGGCTAATGCAGCATCTACCGTTGTCTCTTTTTACTTTTTTTGTAGGAACAGCGATTGAGAGAGATTTCTGTGGTTTCCAGTTCTACTTCTACTTCTGCTTCTCCAAGCACTTTATCAGGAAAGAGTGTAAACACCAATCCTGCTGTTGACCTCTTTGCAGCCCCTGCCCCAACTACCAATAGGTAGGCCTGGCCTTATATTTTAGTCACAGAAAAGCTACCAGATAATTAATAGGAGGGTGAACATTCACAATCTGCTTGTTTGTTTTGTTTTGCATTGGAAAATTTACCCAACCTGGTTTGGGGGGTTTCTGGGGGCTGAGATGGGGAGGAATCATGTTGGTTGCAGAACGTGTGGTTGCAGTCAGGACAGGCCATGAAGGAAGGCTGAGAGGCTGAGAGCCCTCCTTCCAGCTCTCAGTCTTCACCCCCAGGGCATCAAAATGTCAAATCTCTGGAACCCTGGGACTTTCAGTGTGATTGTGAAATGTTCGATCTCTTTTAATGAGTGAAATTGACTTCATTTGTGATTAGTTGTGAGTGAGCGGCAGACTTTGCTTGCATCACTCACAGGGTTTTAAATCAAGTCAGTTTAAATCATGATTTAAATTATGATTTAAATTTAAATCATGATTTAAATTATGATTTAAATCACTAGTAAAAAGGCTTGTTTTAAATCAACTTGATTTAAATCATAATTTTTAAAGAGCAACTGTCATCTCTGTCCTGCAGCGGCTCCTCCTCTGTCCTGCTGTTGACTCACTAGACAGTCCCAATGTTGCAGAATATACAGCCTCATGTTACATAACTAAACTCCCATTTCATGCTGAATAAACTAAATTATTAATGTATCTTCAATAGAAAACTATCTTTAGATAGATTTCTTCTCCAAAAGCATTTTATTAAAAAAATGAATTTGATAAAAAAATATTTTAAAAAATCAGATTTAAATTTTTAAAAAATCAGATTTTTTTTTAATGATCGATTTTTATCCAACCTGATCACTCAACCCTGTGTGTAGGGGAGAAGGGGAATGTTCTCCCTTGTGGGTTTTGGGTTTGGCATCAGCTGCAGTTGTAGTCGGGTGGGAGCATCTGTTGTCGTCCATGAGATTCTACTGGCATCTAGAAGGGCTTCTCTGTAGATAAAGAGATGTGAGACCCTGTTTATGTGGCTGGGCCGGAAGGATCAGTTGCTTGTGTTCTGCTACCTCTGTTGCTCAGCAACACTTCCGTTTCATCCCCTCTCAGGAGTGGAATTGGGGCTTCCATAGTACTTGTGCTGGAGATTCCAATCTGCCTTCCTTCTGCGAGGAGGTCTGAAGCTATGCTGGAGTTAATGACGCCATGACAGTCATGGACCAGATTCATCTTACAGTTGCATATTAGATTTTTTCTCTTTTTCTTTCTGGTGTCTTGGACAAAGTGCAACATGATCTGAAAATGTTTGGGAGGTGGGTGGGAAGGACTGACCTTCATTCCTTGTCATGGACAGATTTCTGTGAAGATTTACAAGGGAACCCCTCTCTGCAGTGAGAAAATACCTATTAAATCTATCTATTCCAAGTGCCTAAGGAATCTTGAGGATTTTCAGAAGGTGCTTGGGATCTGATGGGCAGTTCAAACAAGAAAGATGCTGGCTCCAAACTTCCTTCATTTTTTCAGGACACTTTGAATAAAAGGGGGGCCTTTTTGTTTCCAGCTTTGCTTAAAAAAAGAGACTGTTATTCTTGATACTCAAAATGAATCAACAATGGGGTTGAAATGGAATGGATTCTTCCTAAGATTTAAATCTTGTATTGCAGTAAATAAAGTCTCTTGAACTATTCAGTAAACAAATCTTCTGTTGTGGAGCTTAAGATGCTTGTTAGGTTTCTCATTCAATTTCCACTATTGTGGAAGATTGAAGTTTCAATTTCAGCTCCCTCAGATGCACAGATAATAAGTGATTTTTGCATAATTGGTATTCTTCTTGAAACTTTCAGCATGCCCAACCTTTCTACCGATCTCTTTGATCTTCAACCTGCATTTGTTCCTACGGTACAAAGTACTCCAGCCATAGCAACGTCAGCAAGCAGTGCCTGGGGAGGTAAGTAGCTTTTGTGGCTAAAGAGAACAGTGATGTTACTTGGAATTCTTTCTTCTATCAATTTACCTTGAACACCTGAGCACACAACTAAGCCTGTTGTTGCCATGCAAGTCAGGTATCTCTTGCTTCCACTAGCAGCTGCCGCGGAGAAGTAGTAGCTAACAATCTGGAAGAGACCTGCTGTTGCACAGAATATATCAAATTAACTTTGCTGTATTTCTTGCTTGAATGTTTTACGCACATTGGCTATTTTGTGCTACTGTTATTTCTTTCTGGGTGGTTTGATTTCAACATCAACTTGAGTGAATTGCGGAGACTAAGATGTATGTTCTTCAGAATTTGAAGTGTAATTGGATCTAATTGAGAGAAGGGGTGTTAGTCTAAGAAAGATTTATATTTATATTGATTTATATTTATATAAGAATTTCATTCTAATTAAATAGGGCTAGTGTGGAATAATAGTTTAAAATTATAGTTTTGAACTGGGAGATTCTGGTTTAGGTTTGAGCAAAGAGCTGACTGGCGATTTTATACCAGTCACTTCCTCTTAACTTAGCCCATTGGATTGGTGTGGACAAAATTAGGGGAGACTACTATGTATGCTGTCTTGAGCTTCCAGAAAAAGGGTGGGATGTACATTGAATAATTCAGTAGTTAGTTTACATTATTGTCATTGCACCTCATACAACAAAATTAAATGTATCTTCAGTGTACATTATAACTATAAAAATAAAACACACATCCTTCACATTCTGTACAATTGAATTGAAAGCCCCTGATATTGCATTAATATTGCACTATACAGTAGAATTTAATATAGTTATTGCCCTAGGATAGAACCTGTTTTTCAGCCTATTTGCCCTTGTTTTTATTATTCTGAACCTCTGGAGCACTGTCCTATCTGCCACTGTGCAGGTGGCAAACCATACACAGGTGCAGTAGGTTAAAATACTCTCTATGGTGCAGAGGTGGTCACCCACAGTTTTTCATTCAGTTATTTCCTGAGAAGTCTCAGGTAGTATAATCTCTGCTGGGCCCTTTTGACCAGTGCTGCAATGTGCATTATGATTTGAATGCTTTGTGTTACTAGCATTCTGATAGTGCTAAAAAGAGTTCATGTACCTATTTCTATGTACATTGCCATTTCTCAGTTGCCTTTGCAGAAACAAATTCAAGTGGTATTCTGCCAGAAAAGTTGAATTTCTGATTGCCAGTCTGAATTGCTTCAAGTGCAAAGTGCAGATAAAATTTTCAACCTCTTTCCCTTCTCTCCTGGCATCACACATTCTGTGGCAAATTTGGACTACTTTTACACATCAGACTAAACCATAATGTGATTACTTGACTTAGGGCAATGTATGAACCTAGCCATTGTGATACGTAAACATGTTTTGCGGCTTTGCATGACATGTGAATTGAATCCCTGGTGTTCAAGATTTTCAAAAGGCTGGTGATTAAGATGTACTTAAGTGCTACACAGGCTTTCCTTTCTTCCTGCCATTCTCTTTTTCTTTAATTCGGCCCATAATTAAATCTGCTAAAGCAGCAACAGCACATTTGACTCAGATGCTTCACCCGGATTCTCCAGATAGATGAAAGTAACAGTCCTGATAAAGATCCCATAGTTTCTCTACTCCAAAATATCAATCTTGTGCATTCGCTTTTATATGTGGATAAGACAACATCTTCCTGATGTTCCATCACTTAAAGCCGAGCCGAGCAAGAGAATTACAACAATCATTTTCAACCTTGGCACCATAATAAAATGATCCTTTCCTTTGAGGAAAGTGGCTGTTCAAAGTCATCTTGTAAGAGATGAGCAGCATAAAAATTTAATATATAAAATAAAATAAAAAATTTAGGATAAAGTTGGTGGTTCTCAAATCAGCTAACTATGTTAAAAGCCTAAACGATAAATGATATAAGAATTCTGTCGTCAATCTCTGGAGAACAATAGCAAGAAAACCAGCATGAATTGCAAACCAATATAAGTCGGTTGAGATCAGATCTTTCCTTTTTTTTATAAACGAAACATTGCAACTTTGCTTTTCTGTATTATCCTTCCTAATCTGGTAACTTCTAGATGTATTAGTTTGCAACTCCAAGAAAATCAACTACCATGTTGGAACACATCTGGAGGGCCTCCATTTGGGGAAAAATGTCTCAAATCTGTGAACTCTGCAGACTGTGACTATGCTTTCTCTCCTGAATACTACTTGTCTTCTGGTTTTTCTTCTTTCCCTTTCTTGTTATCTAATGCTGTCACCTGAAAGGACATTTCTCATCCACAAATGGTTGTGTTGGGTCTCCACCCCATCTGGATGTCTTTGATATGAAACCAGTTGAAGAAGCTGTAAAAAGTACAACTCCTTTTGTGAACGCCACCTTTGGCTCCAAACAAACAGTGGAACTATTTAGTGGTAAAAAAAATATTCTCTAATTCTTTCCTACCAAATTGTAATTCTGATTCTTATATTATGTACATCAGTTGAAATTCAGTCTCTGCCTAAGTTTTTGCTCAATATATTGCCATTTCTATTTAATTCATTGAATAATCATGGTGATTTTCTAATTCTATGAAAAGTGCATGTTTTGTATTTGACATAGTTTTAGAATCATAGTAAAATACATTGGGTTTGCCATTCATTTTCCTCTACATTCTGCCTGCCTTTGCTTCAGTTCATCCTTTGCAATCTGTCTGTCTGCCAAGATGAGTGTAATAGTGAAATTCCTTCATTTTCTCCTCTGGTTTTGGGGTTTCTAATAGTTTTTGTTGTTCTTTTAGGCTGCAAGACTGTTTAATTCTGTCAATCTGACCAATGTTTTTCTAGGCTACCCTATTCATTCTGCATCACAGAAAACAACCTCTTCAACAATCAATGTGGACTTTGATGCTGTATTTGGTGGAAAATCGACTATAAATGATTTTGGAACTACAGCAGGTAAAGTGCTTTTTTTCTCATGTATGATTTTAAAGCTTAGCTTAGCTTTTAGCTTTATGCTTCTCTAAATAAGGTGATTTATTTAAAAGCCTTGCTGGAAAAGTCACGTGTTCATCAGCAAGAGATAAACTTGGCGTCCACTTGGCATTGAGCGTGGAGAGATAATCCATAGATTGGGATACTCTGTCCTTTTCCTAATGATTCCCTTTTGTAAAAATGTAAATAGTACTTAATAGCTTACAGGATTGTTTTGGAATTTAAAAGCTGTGCTAGTATACTCCTGTCGTGGCTTGTTAAGCTGAGTTGTGTGAATGAATCTTGTCTGTTTTCACATGGCCATTTCATGTCAAAGAAAAAAAAAATCAAATCTCTATTAGTCTTTTAAATCATGGTGTCATACCCTGCCTTTGTAAGCCATAAAATAGCTTCAGACATAGCACAAAATGGTATTTAACTTAATTTTTGTGGCTTGTGCCCTTACTTGTAAAAAGAGAAAACTGAAAGTTCCACTATGAAAGAATGAGATCGATCATATTGAAACACTGGAAAGAGTGCAGAGAAGAGGAACAAAGATGATTAGGGACTGGGAGGCTAAAACTTAGGAAGAACGGTTGCAGATATTCCAGTGGAACAACTTGCCTTCAGAAGTTATGGGTGCCGTATTGCTGGAGATTTTTTAAGAAGAGACTGGACAGCCACTTGTCTGGAATAGGTTTCCTGCTCAAGCAGGGGATTGGACTGGAAGACCTGCAAAGTCCATTCCAATTCTGTTCTATGTATCTTTTTAATTTTTTTTTTAATTACAGAATTTCTCTACCGCCCCACTCCCGAAGGACTCGGGCGGTGAATAGCCATTTAAAACAGAACATATACAATTTAAAAACAATTAAAAATGAATTAAATCAAAGGCCGAAATAAATATTCTAAAATTAAAATTTAGAATTTAAAATTTTAAGCGATTCAACTAATTTTAAAACAAATTTATTATATAATTTAATTACAAATTTATCTTGTAATTTTAGGAGGCCAAGATAAAATTTCCTGTGCATGACTTAGTTCTTAATGAATTACCCTGAATTTTCAGATGATGTATTGCAACCAACAGTAGCTGCACAAACTCAGAGAGGACATGGAACTGGGCAACAAAGTGGGAAGATTTTGGCCAATGACCTGGACTCATCACTTGCTAATCTAGTAGGAAGTAAGTACAAATCTTTTTAAAATGTGATTCTATATTTTTTATATAAAGGAATACTCACTTTTTAAAAATTAAATTATTTTGATGGGTTTTCTTGCAGATCTTGGATTTGGAGGGACACCACCCAAAAAGTGAGAACACATACATATTTTTTTTTATCTCAGAATAATTGCTTACATATTGATAAACAGTTCTTAAATTTAAGTTGATATTTTTAATCCGACTTTTCCACAGTCCGATTCACTGTAGCGGAACAATTATAGGAAGTCAGCAGTTGAAGAAGATTGCTACATCATGTTGAAACAGATATTGTAAGGTTTCATGTTAGTAAACAATATAGTTTGTTTATCAAAAATAATGCCTAAATCAGTGTTTCTTAATCTTGGCAACTTTAAGATGTTTGGACTTCAACTCCCAGAATTCCCCAGCCAGCAAAGCAAACATCTTAAAGTTGCCAAGGTTGAGAAATACTGGCCTAAGTGAACATACCCGAACATTTTCAGGTAGTTAAAAGGACGTGCTTATCTGCTTGCTAGCAAGTTTCTGTTCTAGTTGCTCAAGCAAATCTTGTAACCAAAAAATTACCCACTTGAATTGTTTGAACAGTGAAAATGAAAAGTTTATGAATTTCGGTGATATTCAGCCCAATATTCAACCCTTATAACCATGAAGAAGAAAAAAATACATGAAAACATTAACACGGTAAAGGGCTCAGTGTAATGCTTTTCCATTTAGAAAACTTCAAATGCAGCAGAAAAATATCTCTCCATGCACTACATATTTGTGTCCATGTGCAAACTTCTATGCATGCATAAGCTGTACAAAGTATGTTAAATATGCATGCTTAATAGATGTTTCCCTTTATCAATCTCCCCCCCCCCCCAGTCCATTAAACAAAGGGTTTGCTGTATATACATTATTCATTATATTGTATATACAGGTATTCAAAATGTGTTGCCTTTCTAACATAAACAGTTTCTACTTAAATAACAAAACTACATGTAACGATTCATAACCATAATGGGAGAAGACACCTATCTTCTTAAACATTTAATACCTCTTCTGAGGCCTGCTCCACATAGAACTTGGCCATCAAAAAGGCAAAAAGTGCCTGTCTACTGAGGAGTTCCTCCTTTAGCGAACTCTATAATCATGCCCACCTCCAAAATGTCCAGGTGGTTGAGCTGATTGTGAGTAACAACCAGCTCTCTGAAATTCATAATAAATTGTTGGCTCCCTATTTTGCCTGGCTTGCAGAAGTAAGCAGTTTGGAGGATGCAGCTAGTCTCCTTAAAGACAGTGGCATGAGATGAGATGAAAACGGACATGAAAAGAAGCCTAGGCATTAACACGGGGTTGGAGAAATTTTTTGAGTGATCTTTATTTATTTTTTCCTCTTGGTCCAAGGCTACAGTTTGATGCATGGTAGGGTAGGCTCTGGGGTAAGTTAAATGATACCAAAAACGCCCACCATCCAGCTCCTTTCCAAGCAAAATGTGTATTAAAACAATGACACCACTTTTTAATATCTATTATTAGAAAATCTAAAGTTTGGGTGTAGTGGTTAAGGTACTAGCTTAGAAATCAGGAGAATGAATTCTAGTCCAATCAATTAATTAAATCTTTATTACAGTCATAGACCAACCTTAAGAAGGCTAGAATACAAACAATAATTTTAAAAGCTAAAAAAAAATACAAAGCCAAAATGTTCTTATAAAAAAAAAAAATTGTATTTCAGCTCTTCTTATGCTAGTCTGTGTCTGTAATAAAAATTTGATTGAGTTCTAGTCCTGTCTTAGGCATGAAAGCTGGCCAGTCTTGTTCTTTCAACCCAACCCACCTCACAGGGCTTTGCTTGTGGACGAAGAAAGGTATTGGGTATGTTGGACACCTTGGGTTATAAAGGTGGAATAAAAATCAAATCAACCAATGAATCTGAGAAATGCTAGCATTGGTTCAGAGGTTTTTTGTGACTTATGCCTAATTGTAATGATGAGAATATGGCAGAAGCCCTGATAGATTGCTGAATAAAAACTGCTTGGTTTGTCCAATTCCCTTTAGATCTGACATGCAGTGGAATCAGCCTACAGAGAAGAAACTTACTGGGGGTAACAACTGGCAAGCCAAGACAAGCACCTCAACTACGTGGAATACTGTTCCTGTACCTCCTGCTCCACAGATGGTATGTGCTTACGTTTCTAGTTTTTATAAAATTTTAATTTTTAAATTTGAATTTTGGTTCGTGTTTATTTTAATTTTTACTTTTAAAACGTGAAGTTTGCTTATGGCAGCTAAGACGGGGTCTCCAACCTTGGCAAGTTTAAGACTTGTGGACTTCAACTCCCAGAATTCAAAACTGGCTGAGGAATTCTGGGAGTTGAAGTCCACAAGTCTTAAACATGCCAAGGTTGGAGACCCCTGAGCTAAGATACATTCAGAAGAAAAATCTTTGCATATTTGCAGTACCCTTAATGTTGGCCAGAATGCAAAGAGCTGATTGGTTTTAGCAAAACTGTACTGCTTTTGTTCTATCATAAAATTTGACACTTTTTTTTTTGATATTTTTAACTTGCAAAACTGTATAAATAAGTGAGCCTTGGACTTATCCATCCCTATTTCTGTACTATGATTCAACTTTTGTTCTTCAGCTTATTAAAATATATCTTTTAAATAGTTTGGAGTTTTCAAAAAAGGCAATAGTCAAATGTTACATGCAGATTCTTTTTATTCTTCCATCAAAGGTACCTGCTCCAGTAACCTACCCAGTAAATACACCTCAAGTGCCTGTGTATGGAATGGTAAGCTATTCAGGGTTGATAGATTTATCTTTATATGGTAGAGATATCCCTTCTACCCACTTCCAGTTTTAATAGTTGTGATTTTTCTGAGGTTATCTAGAGAAGGAGACAGGGGCGGAGTTAAAAAAAAATAAATCCGCATAGAATCAGTGTAGTCTCAAACAGTCCAACCCTCTTCAAATTCCTTTTATTAGTGCCAAAATAGAGCTAAACATTACTTGAGTAGATTACTGTGCACAGGCATGAGTAATAAATCAGTTTGACTGGAAGTCACACGTGATCCTTTTGCACCTGACAACTTAACACGTTCTGTATTGGGTAGCATTTGCTTACTCAGGATGTTTACGCAAGATTCATAATCTTTAAATACACGGTGTATTTGAACAATAAAACTGCAGAATGGAAAACTAACATACTGTCTGTGCTAGGATTTCTTTATAAGAGTGTTAGAGCTGTGGAAATTTTATTCATAAACATTCAGAAGACATGCTTTGAGTCTTGTACAATTCCTAAATAAGAAATAAATATTAAATGCTTCCTGACTATCCTATAATGATCCAAACAAAGCTAATGCGTAAATGTGCCACAGAAGTTTGACTGTATAAATATTTGGATGGGATTGAACATTATTGAGCCATGTTGATTACTCAATCTTGACTGAACCCCAAGTATATAGAATAATTTTTGTGTGTGTGTGGAAAGCCATCTCAACAAGTGGTTCTGGGCAGCAAACAATGTTAAAAAAATAAAAAACAAATCCCATCACAAATACAAAGGTGTTAGGATATCCAGGAAATCAGATCTTTCACCCATTTTGGGGGGGGGGGGAGGGGGCTTGTCAGATGGGTTGGGGCCATCCTAATACCTGGAGGGAAATGGTCCATAGGACAGGTGCTAAGGCAGAAAAGGCACACCTCCTGGGCGTTGCCAACCAGCATTCCTTAACCAATTTGGAGCATGCCTGTTCTGCCAGACTGATGATGGGAACAACTGGGAAACAATGATCCCTCAAGTAACCCAAGTTATGAAGGGCTTTAAGATGACAGCCAGTATCTTGAATTGCACCCAGAAGCATACTAGCAACCAGTGCAACTCTCGGTTTAATGGTGGTTCATGTGTTGAGTAACCACCATTTTTACCTGGATAGCTCCATCCTGCACTAGTTGACGCTTCTGAATGCTGTTCAAGGACATTATGAGATAAGATTCAGCCAGGACTGATAGGTGGTCATCATGACTAAGTTGGGAATATGAGTATATTCCCACTGTAATTTTTCAAATAAAGTTACTAAAATACAATTTGTTAGACTAGAAAAGAAAATGATCATGACAATTGCTAGTTGGGCCTCACTAGCCTTGAACAACTAGTAAGAAGAGATGCTATTTTATTTTCTTGTGCAGAGGTGGCCTGCTAAGGGTGTCACTTTTAGTGAATGCAGATGTAGCAGCTGTTCCAGGAGTTGATGGTCATTTGGGAAATCCTCATGGTGTCTCTTGAGTGGAAGATTATGCTGTACAGGAGAGACCTCCAAACTTGACAACTTTAAGACTTGTGGACTTCAACTCCCAGAATTCCCCAGACAGTATGGCTCCTGGCTGAGGAAGATGTGGAGATCCCTGCTGTACACCATGTTTGGCTCACATTTGTGACTGCAGAAAAATGAATTACATTGTGACTTTTGAAGCTTGGAGGGCAACGGATGACTTCATTCTTTCTTCTTTCTATCTTCAGGTACCTACTCAGATTGGAACTGCCCCTATAATGACACCTCAGCCCATGATTTATACCCAGACCGGTCTAAGGCCAAACAATCCTTTTGCACCTATCTCTGGAACACAGGTTTGTGGTGTTTTGTTTATTTTTCCCTAAACGAGATTGTGAATGTTAAAATGTTTTGCTACTGACATTTTGCCACAACTCCTTCAGTGGTTTGTTGATGGGTCCTTAGCTCATTCAAGTTTTTGGGGAAGATTTTAAATAAGAGTTTGATTAGCACTTCAGTGTGAGTTTATGAATTTTATAAATTTATAAAAGCGGTACATAGAAGAGGAAAAAGAAACAATAGACTCCTAAGGTCCCAGGAGAACCCAGGCAGAAAGAGAGAGAGAGAGAGAGAGAAACAATAACAAGTTTTAAAAGCTTGCCTTTCACAAATTGAGAAACAAATGACAGCAAGAAATTGGATTCTGTCTGGTTTGCTGATTGTGGAGAGTTGGATAAGGAGCTGAAGGAAAACAAGTTTGTACAGTAGATTGTAGAAATGAATAAAACTTCCAACTGCTTTGAGCAAAAAATAGAAAGGGAAATATAATCAGTAATAAGAGTAGAATTGCAACAGAAGTTAGATGTGAAAAATAGAAAATGGCATTGGATTATGATAGATTGGCCTTCGGGATTGATTTTCAGGATTTGGCAAGTGAATGTCTATTTTGGCAAATAAGTTTAATTGCTTTTTGAAAAGTGCCTTTGGCAGGTGAATATTTCCTTCATCTCTATCTCCCTTTGGTTGGAGAGGTTTTCAGAATGAACCAATCAGACTCATGAAAGTTATATTTAAACTTTAAAAAATTGCTATGGCCTTTTTCAGCAGTGAGTCTTATTATCTGGTGGTGCTAAAAACTATTGCAAGGGCAAAACAGGTTAATGTTTTGCAACTCTCATTTAACTTTTCTGAGTTTTCTGAAACTTTCGAATAACTCGAGTGTATATGTTAATAGCTTTTAATTTGGCTTTGTTTCTTCTGTTACAGATTCAGTTTATGTAGATCTGCCAAAACAACGAGACTCTTTGACAACCAAATTGGTACAGAGAAGATGAAACTTTCAGACTGCAGCCTTTGCCAGAGCTCATACTTGCTCCGTGTATACTATAAAATTACTTTTAATTGCTGTGCTTTAGAGATTCTTTTTATAACAGTCCCAAAGGTCTGAAATCATGTGTGGGTTTGGATGGGGTTAAGATTGTTTTCCACAAGAAGTTTTAAGTATTTTGAAGCTAAAGGTCATCCAGGTTCAAAAAGAATACCTTCCTTTTTGTTGCTTTTAAAGACAAGCTTACTTTGGAATCCTTGGAAGGACTTGTTTTTTAATTTTGAGCCGGTAGTAAGCAAGTGGACAGCTTCAAACTTCTGTTTATTTTCTCCCTGAAATTTGGTGGCTGATGTAATCATGGGCACTATAGAGCAGAGTTGAGCAATAAGCCTTTTAGATATACTCTGAAGGACTCCCTGAAACAGTAAATATTTGGGACAGGAGTAAATCCTGCATTATGAGAAAAGCTGGTTAGCGTAGGAAACCAAGCTGTTTTTCCTCATATTAGGCTGGCTTCTTATACTGTGAGTTTTCAAATGCTGTGAACCAACTTCAATTAAACGGGCCATTAGCATTAATAGAATTGGCCATTAATGGAAAACAGATTAATTGACATTCAAGCAGAGGGATTGTTTAGCCCACCTCTAGGGCTACACTCGGGCCTGGGGTGCTGGAATAGCCTATGAGCAATGTGTGAGAATCTGGTGTGAATGGCAACAGCTACAATACTTTATACGAGTAGCATTGTTTCTGACTCTGGTGAGAGTTCACTTCTATCCTGGCAAAAAAAAAAAAAGAAACCCAACAACAACCCAGTAAATGGTCAGCCAGAAGTTGTAAACCTGAAGAGGTTGCTTGTCCTAAAAGGGGCATCATGCATTTTTCATTGTGCTTCATCACGTTCTGTGGTGCACTTTAAGAACTGGAAAGGTGGATTTCTGAATGGTCCATCCATTGCATAGCCTAGTTTTTGTCGACAAGGAGGGAGGCAAGGAAAAGATGCCTGTAAGGTAACTTTTTTTTTAGAGGAAAGAATTGTAAATAATGTGTAAACCTTTAAGGACAGAATTTCTCCAGAATTGCAGGATTTTTTTTTTTGTTGTTGTTTATCTTTGTAACATTCAAAATATGAATATTTACTGGTTAAAGATATACAGCTCCAAATTTCTTTGGTATTGAAAAGCTCAAACTATTGTTCCTGAAAACATGTGAGATGTTACTGCAGATTAGGAGAGTGTATGTAATGTGATGATACAGGTTGATGGTCCATAATTTTCAACTCTCCTCCAAAACTGGTGATGATGATGATGATGATGATGATAACAATAACGATAGATTACTATGAGAATTGGCCCAGCTTGTTCAGTATGTATTATCAGGGGGAATTGCAAGAAATTTGGATTTAAAATCCATTTTTAAAATCAAAGAAGAGTTCTAGTTAATAGAAGAGCTGACTCCTTTATATCACTACCAGGCTTCTGGTATAAGGCCCGTTACCACAGCAATAACAGGACAAAGGATATCAAATAATGCTAGCATGGTTCTTCTTCCATAGAATTTCCCCCTATTTGGCAGCATATTCTTAAAATACGGCAATTGATCTTGCTCTTTCAAGCATTTGCCAAATTGTGGGTTTTGTTCTTTAAAAAAAGGGATTTAACAGCAATTACAAAGAAAAAAAAACATTTTTGCAGATCAGAATGTCAAACTCAGAAAACCATTTTTTTCTCTATATGTGTCTTTTGTGTTTGTTAATATTGTGCCAAGAATGTATAAAAAAAAGCCTGCTTCAAAAAGGATATACTTGTTTTGTCAAGCTAAACATGATTTTTTAAAGGAAAGAATCATTTTTTACATATGTGTTTGCAATTTGTAACCACTAACTTTGTATGGATTAAATGTGCAAGTGGAAAAAAAATGTTTTAGACCAAATCTTCGACATGTACTGACAAAGACGTAAACTGGATGCATGTAATTAAATGTGGAAAGTGAATTTTCAAGGGCTTTTGACTTTAATGTATTCTCCAGATTTGCCCCAAACCAGTATTTATTTTGACCCTGTATAAGCTGGAGCAATTTATTTGTGGGATTTGTTTGAATTGATATTTTCATGCATTAATTTAACTAATCCTCATACAAGATTGTATAAACTCGCCTTCCCATCTATTTTCACTCTTTCAATCCAGTTTAGACCAGTACATGTGTTTTGAATAACATAGGTTTTATAATTAGAAATATTTTATCACAGACATTGTGATCATGTGAACCATAATATAAGCAGCAAGCTTTTTAACTCCCAGAGATTATTGCCTGATCATGGAATTTTAATGATGTTTAATTTATTACATTTACTGGCTGCAATTTTACAGCAAGGAACATCTTGCAATATCCATCTCATCAGAGAGAGAGAGACAGAGAGAGCAACTCTCCAGATGAAAGTATGTTATGTTATTGCTTGATATAATATTATGTGTACTTACTGATTTTATTGTAATTATAGTAAATCAAAATAATAACCACGATGTTCCCATTGCAACATATTGATGTATAAAATTTCTGATATTTACACATTCTTCCTTCTATTTCATGTCCAGCACAGTTCATAAAAATAGACTTTTAACTTCTCTGTAGCTTAAGGTACTTGCAGTTCAGCTGCTCTGAACATGTACAGCCTTCTGTGCCTGCAAAATCTTTAATCAGTTCACACGCAACCAATAACAACCTCTTTTTCAGAAGGTACGCAAAAGATTGTATTCTCCTTACACCTCCTTACACCTCTCCACAGTGATCTTCTAAATAAACATGGTGTCCAGCTGACCCTGTGAATAACACCATCCATGAGCTGCAGCTGATAACATGATGATGTGTTTTTACACATTTGAACTGTGTGGTTTCTGTCAGGATTTCATCCCATCTTTAACAAGTTTAATTTGACGCTTCTATTCTTATCATATCCAAGTCCTGGATGTGATTATATTTTAGCTGATTTTAGACAGGAAGCAATTTTGCTTTTATTCTGTCAAGCAGTGGTTTCCGAACCGCAGCTGTCCCTAGTTGTGTATCAGCTGTAAATATTAGCTTTAAAATTGGAAGTAATCTCTAGTATGTAGTTCTCTGGGTGACGTTTAAATAATATTGCTTAGTTACCAGACCTTTAATTAGACAAGGTGGGAGTTGTCTGTTATCTCCTGACCAGCCACTGTGTCCTGGAATTGCCCCCCCTCCTATTAAACTGGCACAAGAGAGGAGAGTGGAGAAATTGGGCACCACGGCATGGGTGGGTAGTGCTTATGACTGCATTGAAGAGCTGATTCTCCAGGACAGCAATTGCGCCCATAGAACAGTGTGGCAGAAGTACCCCTGCATTGAAAAATTGGAATCTTCCTGTCTTCCTGACGGTGGGTGCAGCATTGCAATTCCTTGCTGCAAGATTGCAAGATCTTTTTTTTTTTTTAAACAGTAGACCTGGGTAAGTCGTCTCTGTTAATTTTATTGCAAGTGTTTTTGCACCTGCCGCAGTTGGAATTTTCTGTCTTCGTGCCAGAAATTACCATTGTACAGGCAACTGTACTATTTTCAACTTCCAGTTGGCTAAAGGTTGTTTACAGTGATTTTAGTGTTGTTATAGTTGAATGGTCTTGACATGTGGGACAGTAAGTGTATATGTTGTGCATACTTAAAACAGTCCCCTCTCCCTGATTTTATATATTTATTTAATAGATCAAAGTGAACTTCCTAGAATGTTATCAATCAACTGTATTTCAGCTAAATCCAGGAACACTCCAGTCTGAGACTTAAGCACATGAACTAAGACTGTAACACACCTGATTTCATATGCCTTAGGGGTTATCATTAGGGCCGTATAGACCTTCAGGAGTAAATCCCAATAGGTGCTTGGGTGCATAAATGCGACACTAGGCTGCAACTCTGCAGAGCACTTGAGTTTGCAGGATTGTGTGGTGGCTCTCGCTCATGGCCTCAGGAAAAGACGCTGCTGCTTTAAAGAGGGACCAGGAAGTTACTGTGTGCTCCACAGCTATGAAGTATATAAAAATAATAAATTTAAGGATAAAAATCATGTTCAAAATTGTCATTTGCCTAGCCAGTATTGAACACATACTTGTAATATACTGGTGATGCTAAAGAAGAATAATGTAATGAATGTAATATTTCACCCATTAACATTTTTATTGAAAATGTTTCTAGTTCTCAAATGTTTGTTATAAGAGAAAGAGAATGCTTCCTGTTACAATGTTCTTTGTAGGCCAGTGGTGAATTTAAGGTTTCTATTTAAAAACCAATCCAAATTAAAATGAATGTGCCTGCTTTATGCCACCCATTATTACTGGTATTTACTGGGAAATCAGCCCAGTTAAGTCCAGCAGGACTTACTTGCAAGTAATCTCAGTCTGAAATTGGGACGTCCTGGGTTTAGCTGACAATACTTTTATAATTTGTCAAAATTAAGGTAGCAGAACAAAGTGAGCTCCTGCAGATATTCAGAGATGACGTTTATCAAAAGAAAAGGAGGCCTGCGTGTTGCACAATACATACATTAATAAGGCTTTGTATGTCAACGTCATTTCTTGTTTTCCCCTTACAATACTAACAACAAAACATTTGGATTTGGATTTTTTGCAAGAGAAGCAGGATGGATCTGAATATGGCCAGATGCTTGTTTGGCACTTTTGCGCAGCCGCAGCTCCATGTTAAGCTGAGCCGAGGACAGTTGGGCTACTGTCTGACTTTTAGGAAGTTGAGATTCTAGAAAATGCTGTTGGGCACCCTAGTGCAGTGATGGCGAATCTTTTAGAGACCAAGTGCCCAAACGGCATGGCGGAGATCCGAAGACCAGCTGGCTGTTGGGAGGCGGGGCATCACAACATCTGCAGCTCTGCAAGAGGCAAAAGATCTTTTTTCTTTCGTGAGCATCTGTTTTGTCATTTGCAGGGAAACTTCTCTTTCTCTGCAAACGATGGCGAGAAACACCACGGAGAAACACGGTGGAGCAGAGCTGGGGTAAAGGTGCGCGTGTCCACAAAGAGGGCTCTGAGTGCCATCTCTGCCACACGTGCCATAGGTTCGCCACCACTGCCCTAGTGTGTTATTTCAGCACCATGCACAGTGGCAACATCTCACATAGGATGGTGGGCATGTATGTGGTCTTATAGTCAACCTTAAAATGGCATCCAGAAATGAAGTGGCCGAAGACACACACTTTTGCCTTTCTTACCGTCTCCCGGGGACATCTCCTAAATACCTTCACCCCCTCCCCAACAGTTGTTCTCCGATGCTAGAAATTACCTTGGTGTAGAGAAACGTCCTGCAGCTGGTTTCAGTTCCCATATTTGCCCAGTGCTAACATTTTGAAGCAAAACATTGTGTGTCTCCTGATTGGCGCATGGCATGTTGGCATCCCAATCAGACTGTCCTCATCCCACTGCTGGCCCTAAATGGGGGGGGGGGGGGAAGCTAGATTTTTGTCATACTTGAAAAAGTCTGTTCTGAATTGAGGGTTCCTCTTTTAAATAACACATTTTACAAAGAACAATAACTATTTTTAGTCCTCTGTATATAGTAAGGATAAGTACCATTTTTTAAAGCAAGACTATGGCGGGGGGTATTGAAATGTTATCTTTAAACGTTTTCTTTGAAATTGAATACAGGGTGTACAGAATCTGGTTTTGTTTTGCTTTTTTGTTTTGTTTTGCTCTTTCTTCAGGTGTGGTTTGAGAATTTGTTGGGATATCAGCTTTGAGTCGAATGCACTGTGGATCAGTGCTTTTATTTGTAATGAAAGGGAATCCCTTTTTTTTCTCAACTAGTCTACATTTTGAGGATAATGCTGAAATGCTTTGTGTACTGCTCACTTATTTGCATTCTAAAGATTATATTTTTGAGTTAGGGGAACTACATGTTTTCGCTGCAGTTTCTAGAAAACGTTCAGAAATAGAAAGGTTGTTTCTGATTCTGGTGTATTCTGACTTCTTGATTGTCAGGTACCGATTGAAAAACATATGGTGTCCCTCGCTTTTCTCAACAGCTGTCTGACTCTCATTTGAAATATTGTAATAGCTGGTGCAGTCTCCCTTTGTCCCAGGCTTTCACAGATGTTTCTGTAGCATTCACCAAAACTGATAAATCTTTGGATGTATTTGTATTCATGTATCCAGTGGTTGTAGGATTTAGAGCAGGGGTGGGGAACTATGGCCCCTTTATGACCTGTGGACTTCAACTCCCAGAATTCCTGAGCCAGTCATGCAGCAATTTTGTTACTCTGATTTCTTTTTTTTTTTTCTCCCAAGTGTTTTGCTATAAAAGCCGTAGAAGGCTTGCAGTTTAGTTAAGCTTTAAAGCAAATTTTAGGCTACATGTAGAAATTGGACTCAAGACTGTAGGAATGGCATTTGAATCTCGCTGAAAAAGATGGTGATGTGATTCCCAGTTAATCAGGTAAGAGTGAAGTGAAAGTAGCTTAGTCTTGATCTAACTCACCAGGCTAAATTACGTGGAGCGCATGCCTTGATATCAGCAAGCTTGCAGTGAGGAACTTTTGAATAGTCTTCAAGATGACTCAGCATCCTTCACTGTTACTCATATTGATGGGGGGGGGGGGAGGCTGTTGTTGAGCAAGATCTGGAGATCCCCACCTCAGGTACTCTGTTCACTTGGTAAGAAGGCAGGGTTAGGTTCAGCATTTGTTGTGTATCTGGTAGTTGACCTCTGAGCTTCTCTATCTAGATCAACACGGTGGCTCAGTGGGTAAGACGCTGAGCTTGTCGATCAGAAAGATCGGCAGTTCAGCGGTTCAAATCCCTAGTGCCGGGTAACAGAGTGAGCTCCTGTTACTTGCCCCAGCTTCTGCCAACCTTGCAGTTTGAAAGCATGTAAAAAATGCAAGTAGAAAAATAGGGACCACTTTGGTGGGAAGGGAACATGACCAGAGAATCGTCCTTCAGACAGTGCTGGGTCTTCAGCTTAGAAACGGAGATGAGCAGCGCCCCCTAGAATTGGGAATGACTAGCACATATGTGCGAGCAGAACCGTTACCTTTATCTAGATCAGTGTTTCTCAATCATAGCAACTTGTCAGGACTTCGGCTCCCAGAATTTTCCAGTCAGACAACTGCCCGGGGCGTTGCAGCCTAGACATCTTAAAGTCGCCATGGTTGAGAAATACTGATCTAGATGGTCAGAGTTGGAAGGGCAAATGAAATAATAAAGGTCACATTTCCTACTTTTGTTTTTAAACAATTGTCAGGTAGAACAGGATGTGGATCAAAATACTGACCTGCTCCACATGCACTGCTCAAAAGGAAAAAAAAAATTCTGTGCCAAAAGGTGAAGACCTCTTGAGCCATTCTTAACTCCTGAAGATTAAATGGACATTTTGGGATAGTATTTGTGGCTGCCTAATTTGGGTGTGTTGTATGTGTAACTTTCTATCTAATCTATAGCCTGATCGTTTTTAATTCTAATTTCTAATTAATACTGACCCTAAGTTGTTGGTTTTTTGGTTCTGCTAAGATTGGCTAGGTACTTATTCTGTTGTGAAAACCCCAAGTTTGCCAAAAGTATCCAAGTTCCCTGTACAAATAGCAGTATTTAGGAAAGGGTTGCAGCTCTGCCCCTAACACACACACACACACACACACACACCCTTTTAGAAGCACATAAAATGCAACTCACATTTCTCATAGTGTCTAGTTTGTAGATCCTTTTTTGTTGAAGAGCCAGGAAAAGTGAGCTAAGTTAGTCCCCCAACTACAGCTGGTGCAGAACCCCTCCTGTGCTTTGTCTCTGTGCCAGACAGCCTCCCTGCAAAAGTAGATTGGCACAGCCTAGGAGAGAACGTTGCCTGTCATTTAGGTCTGTGAACTTGGTGAGCCAATGACACGCATCCGGTCTTGGTGGAAGCAGGGAAAATTGTGGCAAATTGTCCGTCTTGTAATTCTACCTAACCTGTGAGCCATTGTTTTTTTTTACAAAGCATGTATCTGCACCACCAATACAATTACTTTGGTTGCGACAAACCTGTTCTGGAAATATAAGTAAAGATACTTTGTAAGTAAAGCCTGCAATTTGAGGTTTCTTTGCTACCCTACAGCTCTTGCCTATAGAAAGCCAATAATATTCAGGAAAAAAAAATGTCCAACTGATGTTGAATACAAATCCAGTAAATGGAAAACCTTCTAAGATTTTTTGGGAGTTCTCCAAAATGCATATTTTTAGAATTCAAAGGCCAGCAGTAGTTGCCATATTACTTGGGTGACAGATCATAAAGTTATTGAATGTTGTCTGAGTATCTGTAGCCAAATAACAAAATGTTCAACTAGAATATAATAGAAGTGTACGGTTATTCACACCAATTTCTCTCATTCATTAATTGAAATTATTGTGAACTTCATACAGTAGTTCTAGTGAAAACCACTTGAACCATTTAGTTGTAAACTGCAATTTACCAGGATTGATACTTGTATGTAGATCTTATATGAAGTAATTGTAAGCCTAAAATCCAAGTACGATTAAAATTCCAAGATGTTTTTGTGTCAGTAAGGCACTATTGAAGGAATGTAACTTTTATTTTGAAAATGCTTAATGAATTTCTGTAAAAGTGTTTGTATTTTTTCATATTTGAAATGTTTTTTTAAGTTGACATTTTTGTTCAACATTTGAAATATAATTAAGTATATTGTGATTTTCTGTTTGAGCTTCTCAAAGTATTTATTTTGCCCAGCTCATGTTAGATTGCAAAAGTGTTGGAGAACCTCTAGCCATCAAAACCTTTTTCAGTTGAAGGAAACAACCCCCCCCCCCTATTTTCTGAAATATTTTGTTTGCCATGTTAAACACTTCAAAGATTCTGGCGCTAACTGGCTTGACAGCATATAAAACAAGGAAGTGGTTGAGACTATTGTATAGACTCCATTTTGTTAATGAAACAGGTTTTGGAAAATAAACTTTGGCACAAAGTGTTTTGGCTCTGTTTTGTATTCAATTTGATAATTTTTAATTTTGCACAATTGAAACATTAGCTAGTCAGCTGCTAAGTCCCTACCGTGCTGTTGAAGGGGAAAGCTTTTTTTTTTTTTTAAACCTACCTTTCCTTAGAAGATTCAGTCATGTTAATCTAATATACTGTAAACCTTCAGGAGAAGACACCATGCCTAACAATCCTTCAAAGGTGTCAGCAAAGAGTAACTAATTTGGGGCTTGAACTAGTTTACAGAAAGAATCTTTGAGCAATTCTAGCATCAGTGTTTGCTAAATTAGATGGCCTGCAGTTTGTCTCATATTACAGCTTATGTGATGGGAGCTCTAGTCCAACCATTCTAGATGAGACCTCATTAAGGTTACTTCAAAGGGCCTGGGAAGCAAAGCAGATTCTGCTCCCCATTATTGCTGCATTGTATCCACGTGCTTTAAGAACTTTCTGGTCCTCAATTCTAAAATTGATCCACCCTTTGCCACCAGGTCATTTTCAACTCCTAGCAATTTTCTCCACAAGGATCTGTCCCTAATCTGAATACAAAATACAGTTGGAAGGGACGTTGGAAGTCTTCTAATTCACCCCTTTGCTCAAGCAGGAGACCATCTACTATTTTAGACAAATGATTATCCAGTCCCTTCTTAAAAGCCTCCAATGTTGGAGTGCCCATAAATTCTGGAGGCAAGCCATTCCACTGGTTGGTTGGTTCTCACTATCAGGAAGTTTCTCCTTGGTTCTAGGTTGCTTCTCTCTTTGTTGAGTTCATCCATGACTTCTTGTCCTACCTTCAGGAGTTTTAGAAAATAGGTTGACCCTTTCAAGTCAGCCAACCTCCCTTCCGTCATGGCCACTGCAATACTGCAACCAAGTCCCTCCACCTTGCTGCCGTCATCTTTCCTTCCACCTTTTCCAGAGAGCTGGGTCTTCAAAATTAGAGAATGGGAAACAGTCTAATGATTAACTATACAAGGAGAATAGAGGAAGCAAAATAACTAGGTTTTTTTTTTAATTATATCCCTTTGGCCTAGAGAGAGAGAGTGTGTGTGTAAGGTGGTACATTGAGTACTTTGGGAACCAATACTGGGTTGACAAGAGATGGTGCAAATGGAAGTCATATACCTTTGTTTAGTTTACTTTTATTGTCATTCCACCTATACAACAAAATTAAATGCTATCTTCAGTGTACATTATAACCACAAAATAAAGCATAGACACTTATTCTTCACACTATACAACTGAAAACCCATGATACTGCGTTCATATTGCACTATACAGTAGAATTCAATATAGTTACTGCTCTGGGATAGAAGCTGTTTTTCAGCCTATTTGTCCTTGTTTTTATTGTCCTGTACCGTCTGTCAGATGGTAATAGTTCAAAAAAAAGGGTGCCCAGGATGAAATGGATTTCTGGTCAGCAGAACAATATTTTTCTTGGAAGTTTTTTTTTTGGGGGGGGGAGTGCAAGGGTTAATATGTTTGGGACTCCCTGTATTTTTCTGCCTCCCACCACAAAGTGTTTGCAATTTGTTTTTGGAAAATTGTGACCCCTGTGCTTTGGACTACAAAAGTCCCTGGATTCCAGGAGGCATAAACGAACGAGAAGAGTCATCTACGGCCTGGGGCTCAATAAAATGAAATCACAGCAATGCAGGAAAGCGGAGTTCATAGCACGTCCACACCTTTCTACTGCAATTGGCGTTTTTAAAACTTCCCAAGATCCTTATGGATAAAGATGCCCTTCGTGTCCAGAGAAAAGGCGACTACGCCCGACACTGAGCGAACGCATATCTTGAAGGGCAGTGCCTACATTGGTGGAGGATGCAAAGAGGATGCCGGGTCACTCTGCATCCCCCCAGTACAAGAAAGAAAGTGGGAAACACTATAAAGCTCCATTTTTGCAGCTACGAATCTGGAATAGGAAGAGAAGAGATAATTCTTTATTGGCCAAGTGTGATTGGTTATACAAATAATTTGTCTCTGGTGCAGAAGCTCTCAGCATTTGCACTGAATTGAAGATTGCAACGGAGGGATCAAATCAAATTTTGGGATCAAATTTTATTCATCACATGCACAGTCATACATGGTACGAAATGCTGTCAATTGCAACCTGCTTATCCCTTGGATGCATTTCAGCCTTAACCAGCTGTGCAATGTCTCCCATAAGCCAGTCCATCCTGGCTTGTTTGAGAAGCCACCATTTGTGGACATGCCCAACGGCAAGGAAATTTTGGACAAAGATGCATACATGGTTGGATAAAATGATTAAGCAACACATTGACTTAAAACCAGAATTTTTTCTTTGGGGGGGCATTATACCAGGAGAAATATAATAAGGAAAATGCATATTTGATATTACATGTACTAACAGCAGCTAGAATTGTATTTGCACAGAATGGGAAACTTGAGATCCCAAGAGGAGAAGGTAATTTTAAAAAAAAAAATAGAATGTGTGGAAATGGATGATGGAAATAAAAAAAAAAAGAACCAAGTTAATTTTATAAGATATAGGAGGTATTTTACCAATGGTTAGACAATAAAAACAAGAAATAGACCTAGAATGAAAGTATGTTATAACTGAGGTAATTTGCTAAAGTAATGTGGGTAATATGAATGATTATAGGCTTTGAAAATGATGTTTGGTAGGATGACTTATACCAGTGTTTCTCAATCTTGGCGCCTTCAAGATGTTTGAACTTCAATTCCCAGAATTCCCAAGCCAGCTTTGCTGGCTGGGGAATTCTGGGAGTTGAAGTCCAAACATCTTGAAGTCGCCAAGGTTGAGAAACACTTACAGGACTAGGTTATATTTTAATACATGGTAAATATAAATTGTACTGGAAAATATGTTTGTACACCCAAGCGGCTCTCGATTTGACAGAGGATGTAAATTAATATACATAAATAAAAAAAATTGAGAAGCCACCATTCGAGCAAACGAGCGCCAGCATCCTCGCCCGAGAATGCCAGCCGCCTCACCCAGAACAAATCCCCCCGAGGGGGGGGGGAAAGGGCGGGCAAGCGCGCGCCTCCTCAGCCAATAGGAGCGTTAGGCACCGCCTCGATTGTGACACCTGGTAACGCCCCACCCCCTCGGCCTCCAACGCGCATGCGGGCGCGGGCGGGACGGCGCGCGCCAGCCGCGGTCGCCTTCCCTCCCCAAGATGGCGGCGGCCACCGGCGGCGAGGTGGTTTGTGGCGATGGCCCGGCAAGCGGCACCGGCGACGTCGGCAAGAGGGGTCACCTGGGCATCCCCGAGGCCGTTTTCCTCGTAAGCCAGGGAGCGGGGGGAAAGGTTGAGCGAAGCGGCCCGGGACGCGGGAAAAGGCGGCGGCGGCGGCGGCGTTCCAACCGCCCGTTTTCTCCTGCGCATGCGCGCTTTGTTTTCTGTCAGGGGCGGTTGGGGCCCGCGCGGCCGGCCGTTGGAGGTAGACTGTCTGTCTCCATGGAGGCTCTTCTCCTGGCGGGATCGGCCAGGCTACGCGGCCTGGATGGGAAGGGCCGAAGCGGCGATCTTTGCCCAGCACGGCTTGGGAGGTGACTCCCGCAGCTTTGGCTGGGGATTTTGGGCGCTGTAGTCCGGGGGAGAGGTGGAGGGTTCTGTCGCCTAGTTTACCGGTAGACTGCCCTTGAAGGTAGAGGCTCTCTTCTATTCAAAGACCGTCTTGGGCCAATCCCCCCACCCCTCTCTCTCAGCCCAACCCACCTCACTGGGTTGTTGTTGTGAGGTAAATAAGAGAAGGAAACTTGCCACTTTATTGGTTTGTTAGATTGAATTGACTCCTATCTTGCTCTGGGGCTTACTGTAGGCACCTTGAATTCCTTGTCAAAAATAATAAAGGCAGGATAATAAATGAAATAAACCAGCAGTTTCTTACAAATGAGCTAGTCCAGTTTTGCTTCTGTAGATCCAGGGCATCCACTGCAGCAGGTGTCTGCTGCAAATGCATCTTCTTGGTTTTCCTGCAGGGTTTTGGTACCCTGCAATGTAAGGGTGGAGCTGAAAGTGGTTTTGAAAGGAGATTGTGGAAGTTATATGGAAGACGAGCCGGTCAAGAGCTAGTTTGGCTCACAAGTCAAGAATGCAGGCTGGAAACTAGGAGGTGATGAGTTCTAGTCTTGCCTTAGACATGAAAGCCAGCTGGGTGACTTGGGCCAATTACAAAGAGATGATGAGTTTTAAAAGCCTTGTGATCAGCTGAGTGATTTTGGTCCATTCCTTCTCCCTCATCTCCAAGAAAGAGGCATTGGCAAAACACTTCCAAAAACGTTGCCCAAAAGAGCCCCTGCAGGGACTCATCCAGGCAGTCTCCCAGAGTCAAGACTGACTTAAAGGCAAAGACAGTCCGCTTAGCATTGGGATTGAAGGTACCAGACTAGGAACCGGGAGACTGAGTTCCAGTCCTGTCCATGAAGATAATTGGAGGACCTTGGGGCAATCCCTCTCTCATAGCCTTATGAAAAAAGTAGTGTGACAAGCAAGCGTAAACCACTTTCAATAGAGAGCCATTTGAGAGTCTTGGCTAAAGCACCAGGCTAGACATCAGGAGTCCTATTCAACCTTAGACACAAAGCTAGCCAGTTAACTGGTCCCAGTTATTCTCAACCCAGGAAGAAGGCAAGGTAAAACACACTGCAGGACTCATCCAGAATGCTACCAGAGGTCAAGACAGGTTTAAAGGCACAAAAAACAACAAAAAACTCAAACGCTTCTTGTAAATATTTGTCTTGTCAGATGCTGAAGAAGCCAAGTTGAATGGAGCTATTGCATTCCTGGTGTTAAGCTCTTGTATCACAAACCTGATTGGCGGAGCAGTTTTGGATCTAAGAATCTTTCTCTTTTAATATAGAAAATACTTCTTTGGTTGTAATATACTCATCTGTCATCTTTCCTAGAATGTAGCATGCAGAGTCTTTTCCATTGACTGCTGGCTCTTCATCCATCTAGTTCTTTTTTTAAAAAAATCCTTCATGAAATATGCTAAGCAGAGGGATAATGATCAGTCCAAGATTTCCCAACCAATTTTGTAACAAAGAGAGTGTTAAATCTAGGCTGTTACTCTGTTCTTATGATGTAATGCTCTTGTTTTGGACCAGTCCGGGAAGATAGGAAACTTTCTGGAAGAAGCATAGTGTGTAGTTGCCTAGGAAAGAGCATGAACATGTCTATACATTTCCTAGGAGTTCAGTTCAATGCTTTGTTTTTGTTTCTCCTCCACCAGTGTTTGCTTCCCAGCTAACCAGAGTGAACCAGTAGGTGGAAATTATTTTGAAGAGCAAACCCAAAAGCATTTCAATGATGGGCTGATTATCCAATTTTGGCAATCCTTCTTGCCAGGATGTGAAAAAAGCAAACAATTTATTGGCTCATCAGCTTGATATTGTGTTTTGAAATCTATATATATAAAAGCGAAATACCACAGCAGCATCATGGAATCTCCAGAACTGTAGAGCCTACAAACCTGAAATTTAGCACATATGTTCCTCTTGGCTTCTAGGTGCTTGCTAAGAAAGGATTTTTTTGGAATGACCACCAGATCATTAGTAATTAGTAATTAACATACTCTGATGCTAAGGAGTTAGACATTCTACTCCCCTCCCCACCTGAAAAGAATTGTGTTCAAACTGCCAGTTGCCTCATATTCTGTTACTTCAGTTCAAACTGGCACACATTCCATTCCTTCAGTCAGTAGCGGGCTGGGGCTCTTTACAGTACTAAACGTTGCAACCTCACCAAAATGTCTACTGCTTCCGGACTCAAGGTGGTAGGAAAGATATTCCCTTATGAGTTTCATCGCTGAGCCAAGAATGGGTAGGGTGCTTTAAAAGCTTTAAGTGGCAAGCCCTATCACATACGGTAGTTTTGTAGCGAATCACGGGTATCCAGCTAGTTAACCATATATGTGTATTCTTATTTTAAGGAAGATGTAGATTCTTTCATGAAACAGCCAGGAAATGAAACAGCAGATGTAGTGCTCAAGAAGCTGGATGAACAGTATCAAAAATATAAATTTATGGAGCTTAACCTTGCCCAGAAGAAAAGAAGGTGGGTATGTTTAGGACATCTTTTACAAGGGCTGTTCTAAAATTTAGACTCTTCTTTGCCAAGCATAATATGGTGTAAATTATTTTGTTAAACTTTTCAGACCTTTCTTTCCAGTAATATTTGCCTGCATGTATATCTTTATAGCAACTGAAATATAGTATGTAACTTTTAATACATAACCTGCTCCCTCTACAGGAAGTCTTCAAATCATCATATTCATCTAGGTGATGGTATTTCTAACTAACTTTGTGCTAATTTTCAAATATTCATAAGAGCACATCGATATATTGTGTCCTGAAATACGTTAGAGGCCATTGGAAGAAATTGCATAAAATGCACTAAAATACAGTAAAACAATTATTCTGCCACAGAATGAGAATGAGCTTTTGATGCTCATTCTCAGTTCATCGATGGAGAACACTGAAAGTTTTTTTTTAAATGCTGTATCAGCTCAGAGGCAGGTAAACTGACAGTAGGTCCTGGTTCTCACATTTATATCTGAAGAGAATGCTTTTCTTTTTGTGTGTTATGTGAGGGGCCATTGTGCACAATGGTATGTGCAAATAACTTATTTGTGACTCAGCTGTTTTCTTCCTAAGAGAAAGTTTAATATTTACTGTCCCACTTATTGCCAGTCTAGCTGGTTGGACTGTCCAGAAAATCAATTCCATAGAAGGCTTAAAACAAAACTAATTTTATTAAGATTGGCTATAATATCACAGTTTTGCAAGTTGGATTGCTCTGCACTTCTGTCCCCCTTTTTTTTTTAACTCCAGGGAATTAGAGAAGTGTCTTCCTGAGCCACTTCTGAATGTTATTTTATCTTTCAGGACAAAAAATGCTTCGCCTCTTTTGCCTAGGTAACAGTTCCTGTATATTTCTGTCAAAGTCATCTTCTTTACTTTCTACATTTTTTGTATGAATCAAAATGTTGGGTGGTTTTTTCCAAATAAAGAATATACAAATAATATTTTAAATGTTTTATTTTACAGATTAAAAAGCCAAATTCCTGAAATTAAACAGACATTAGAGATCTTAAAACACATGCAAAAGAAAAAGGTAAGCACAGGTAGTCCTTGACTTACAACCACAATTGGGCTCAGAATTTCCGTAGGTAAGCAGCGTGGTTGTTAAGTGAGTCATGCCCAATTTTATGGCTAACCCTAACCACTTTTGAGTCATAACATTTATCTGAGTGATGTCCAATTGAAAAATGAAATAATTCATTAGCTCTAAGCAGTATACGTGTTCCTAGACAAATTTAGTGAAATATCCTATCTTTTGCATATCACTATGCTGTTAGTTATCACAAACAGGTTAGCTTTAGATCTTAAATATTTTCATGATGATAGAAAATTAAAAGTACTCTATAGACCATTGCTTTGATTATGTTCATTTATCCTTTCCAAAGGAAACTACAGATCTGATGGAAACCAGGTTCTTATTGGCAGATAATGTCTACTGTAAAGCATCAGTTCCTCCTACAGATAAAGTTTGTCTCTGGTTAGGGGTAAGTAATTAGTAGAAAGTGAAGCACCTCTTCCAATGCTGAATGTATTGTAGTTCTAAATATGGTTGTAACTTATTGGGAATTGTCTAGTAAACATTTAGTGTAACTTATTTGCTTACATGGTAGGAATCACTGTCTTTTAAGGCAGGACTAGGGTTTTTTTTTAAATCACACAAATACCTAAGCTCAAAGGGAGCCCAGTGATGTTATTTTAGCAAATTTATTTTAGATGCTGACACCAAACTTTGTTTTGAAGTTTGAGACTAAACTATGAAACTTCCTTTTTTACTATTTTCTGTTTATTATATGGCAAACTATAATGTGTAAATCTCTTCCATGGCTTCCTTGTAAAACATAGTTTGCCAGCTTGGAAATCTTTGCAAACAGCGAGTTATATCCTGAAACAATGTATGAGTTAAGAATTAAAGTTGCTGGTCAGTAACATGATTTTCATCTTCATGGCACAGTTTGGAAATTACCTGCATCCATTATTTTTGCAGTTTTCAAGATTCAGTAATCTGTTAGGTGTCAGGTTTCTGGTTCCACAGGCATTTGCTGATAACTGGTATTAAGTTCAGCATAACCAATAGAGAGGAATGGGCCAGCTCAGAGTTCGCTGTCCTTAGTACCCAATTACATGCCTCTATTTAGCCTAGCCCTAGAGCTAATATGAATGGAAGGTCAGCATCTTCCAGATGGCAAAAGCTGAGCTTCAACTCTACCTTGATGTCAAGGAATTATAAAAATACATTTTCATTGAAATGCTGCCCTTAGGCCAATGTTATGCTGGAATATGATATTGACGAAGCCCAGGCACTGCTAGAAAAAAATCTTAGCACAGCTACAAAAAACCTTGAGTCCCTAGAAGAAGATTTGGATTTCCTTAGAGATCAATTTACAACTACAGAAGTCAGTATCCTTTTTGATGTTCAAATGTTAGGTTGGAAGGTTCTTTTGGGGTGCACCTCTGCTTGTTTGCTGCATTTGCACTGATCTTCTTGACAGTTTCTATTGCGTATTTCAGCCAAAGTGGACTCCTAGAGCCAGGTACTGTCAAGACTACTTAAAGGCAGTGACTGAAGGATCTATGAAAAAAAATGATCCCTATTACCTCGATCATTGATAATATAGTTCCTTGGTCTTATATAAACTTAAGCCTTTAAATTACTACTTTAATTTTTTTTTGATAATACGCAGATTCAATCTGGACTTTAAGCTCTTTCCTCTACAAGCAGCGGTTCCCAACCTTTGCAGCTTGGCAGGATGGCCTGGGGGTGGGGGAGAGGGGAACCGGGCTGTGTTAGGATTAGGCCGAATTGCACACACAGTTCAACTTGCGCAAGTTGAGCTGCGTCCATGCGTCCGCCTGCCGCTCACACAAGTTGAGCTTCATGCGCAAGCCGGCCTTAGTATCAGCGAAGCAGGAAAATGCAAGGGAATTGTCTTTGCTTTTGAACCGTACCTTCCTTAATCTCTGTCTGCAGATATGGCCAGAGTTTATAATTGGGATGTAAAGCGAAGAAACAAGGATGACCCTCCTAAGAACACGGCATAGTTCTGCTAGTTTTAAATACGGTTTTGTTTTTTCTTATTTTTAAACTACCGTTCGGTTCAGCCTTTGATGGACTGTGTTTAATTTAAACTTTTTGGTTGTTGACATAATGGCGAGCATCTTTGTTTTTAAATTTTTTTAAAAGGGCAAATCTTATTTCGTCCCATGCATGCTTCATGCAATTGGCTTGTTGGAAAAGGAGCCACAACAGTATGTAGTGAAGAAGAAACCCCTCATCAATCTGGGATTTGAGTCAAGGGAATTAAAAAGGGTCATTTTGTAAGTCACAGATAGATACTCTTTGATGCTCAAGATTTATTAAAGAGATCCACAGAATGGGGACAAACGTACAGCTGATGTGACAAAATGAATATATTGTTTTTGACAAATGACACCTTTAATCTTGCCCTCCAGACGTTCTCTGTTTAATTCTGTTCCGGAGAATGGCTCATCTTGGTACTTCAAAAGATCACAATTGGCCTTTGAAGGGTTAAATAATAAAACACTGAATCCTGTTTGTGGTCTTAGTTGGTTCTTATATACGTAAATATCAATTCCTTCCAATTTTCAAACAGGCAGCCAAAATTGTAATACTTTGCTTAATTTTACCGGCATGCTGGCCATTCCTCCTGTTTGGTCCAGATGTCTCAACACTTGCAAAGATACTTGCTTCAACTTCTGGGACATAAATGGTTTTATTGCAGCTCAGCTGTGTTGTCAGGTTGAATGTTATTCCCATGTTGCTTATTAAGGAAGCCTTGCAAAAATGTTGCCTTGACACCTTTTCCTTGAAGCACACCTGATGGCCAAATTAGCAGTGTAACTACCGTAACTGCTCAAGTTTCACCTCACTGTTCAGTGCAAATGTTAACTGGCTTCTAGATTCATTTAATAAACAGTATCTGTAAAGTTTTGTACTATTATTTCATTTATATTAGAATAATGAAATTTAAAATGTGCTAACATTTCTAAAACGTTTCTTGTTAAAATAGTGAAGAGTGAAGAGAAATAGAACAAAACAGGAGCATTAGGCATGTACAGTGCTTGGAGTTAAAAAAAATAAAGACAGGATAAGTAAATAAAGAACATACAGATACATTCAGGAATGGCGCGTCAAGATATTGCATCTTTAAGATTCCAAAGTGTATATTTGTGTTTTACCAAAACAGAACCCAAAAGAAGGATATTTTGTTTAGTTCAGTTGCAGCAGGAAGAAGAGAAGCAATCCTGATCATGAAAAACTCAGACATTAACATGCTTATATTGCTAAAAATCAGTTTTGTTGAATAAACCTGCAACTTCCAAATTGCTTTATTTTAAAAAAATCCAAAGATTTCTTTGCAGTACTCCCAAAGTAAACATATAATTTGATTATCAACACTTCCTTAAAACCAGTGTTTATTATTACTATTAAAAATAACTTTATAATACTTCAAAAGCATTTAAAATCAATATTGGGTTCTGCACCATGATGAAACCATCAGTGCCCTGTTTACTGTGAAGACTTTTCGTCCTTTTTCCCAATAAAAATTGACTCAACACTGAAATGATCTGAATATAGGCAAGTATTAAAGAAATTGAGTCTTAATCCATTATTCTGCTGGAGCAGTGTTGCCAATTTTTCCATCTCTTCTGTCCTATCCTTTTCCATCTTTCCATTTTTTTGATCCTATCTTTTTCTTGTTTTTAAGAGTGATAGCAGGGTAACACTGAAGAAATTAATCCAGACTTCCATATTCTGATTGCCCTCCAAATGCGTTCAGTCAATCTCCTAGGTAACTTAGCTAAAGATCAGTGCTTCCTATCAAGACACCAAGGTGGAAAAGGGCGAAATGAAAGGAATAACTGGATAATCGAAGTATCTGTTGGACTCAGATCATCCTCCTGTTTCATGGAAAGTCACATAATGCAACTTTCAACCCAGTTCATGATAACTAGCAGAGCTAGACCTATCAAGGAATTTTTTATATAAGGTCAGCCAAAAAGAGCTGTTTGAAGAACTAATAGATTCTGGCCAACATGCCATCCAGTCAGTCTCTCTTTTGCAACAGTGAACTTTGATAACCAAACCTGGTCACAAAATGTACCACTGGCTATGCTCTTGAGTCTAGCAACTGGTTATGGTTCCCTCAGGACCCCAGTAGAAAATTAACAGCCAACCAAAAGAAAGGCCTCTTCTTTGGACTGCCCAAATGTCCATGAAATGTCCAGGACCTAAGGCCAGCAGAGGCTGCTGTAATTGGAATAGGAAACATCTTCACTTGGCGCTGGAGTTCTAGCATCTCAGAACAGAGATGCAACGCAAACTTGTATGGATGTATTTCAATGACTGTAGCTACGCATGATACCAACAAGCCAATATTGCAAGCGGGTTATCTTGGCGGTCATCCGATTGGAATATAACCCCATTTATGTTGCTTAGAATCTTTTCATTCCAGTTGTGCTTAATGACAGACGCTTTTAAAACATTTCAAATGATGGCATGTGCCTACAAGTTTTAAAAAAAACAACTACTGGATTCCATGGCAAACAGTGGGTGTGTTTATTTTTAACCTAATCTGTGGTGGAAGGAGGGGGATTCCCACCACAGTTCATGTTTACAGCGTTACTCGAGTTTCCATGAAAAATGACGGAAAATAAAAAATAATCTTTACATGTATTGCATGTCACATAGTCACATCAACTGCTTTGCTAAGCGCGAGCATAATTTTCATTCACACAGCTAAATACAACATTGCGTCACATTTCATTACAATGCATAGAACAGAAAGCTAGCAAAAATGTACAGTATAATATATTTGGAGTGTCTGGATTTTCTTTAAATCCAGCATGCAGACTAAGATGGTGAACTTTAATAAAACTGGCTTGTTTCTATTTTTGCTGGATTTTGCCAGATAGCATCAGAAAAAAAATGGCGCTTCCTATGGCCTCATTAGCCCTTTCTCTTACACTAGTCAGAATCAGTTCAGAAAATCAGGTTTACATATCAAGCCCCTTCCATATTTTTTTTATAAACAGATAGGAATCCTTTTTTTCTGTCCTACCCTTGGTACGCTGCTAATTGTATAGAGGGGTTCCAAATGTAAATCATTAGTCATGGGTTTTTATCAGGATTATTAGTTCTTCCATTTTATTTAAACATATTTTCTGTGCGTCTGTCATCCTAATACATGATAGTACAAATCAAAGATGTTTATTCTTAATTTAAGTCGTATTAACTTAAAAAAAACTATTTGAAAGGCATTTGCTAGTTCATAGATTTTAATTTCGATGGGTGCTGGATCCATACTCTTTTTAAATGACAGAAAGAAAAATGTAATTTTTTAATCATGTAAATAATCTTAGCACATGGCCTCCAAAAGGCCATTAGATCTTCCTACATCCCTCCTTTTCCCTTTTTGATAGTCTGATTACTTGGAAAACTTACAGACGGTAAAAAAAAAAAAATGCAGGCAAATTTGACAGTTCTAGGGAAATTTCTAACCCCTGGGAGATGCAGTGTCCTTGAGATGGGAAAAAAAACCCAAGGAGGATCATATTTGAGTCCATTTGGACACAACATTGAGATAAATATAAAGACAAATATTTATAATGTTAGGTTTGGAATCGAAACTCCCTGGGTATTGTGGGGATGGTGAGAGTTCACAGTTTACATGTTAGAAAGTCCTCCATTTGCTCCATAACCCCTCCAGTAAAGGCTGATTTAAGAGATGTTCTTGATTTTGGACTTCAGATTAGACCTACTTGGTTTTGTACATATTAAATTTTGTCTTAACATCAGGTGGTGCCGTTGGCTGGATTCCTATAACATGCTGAGCCACAGAAAGAACTAACCAAGTTTAACACTACCAAAGGTTAGGGTGCTGTAAGAATGCCACCAAACCGGGCCTGAATGCATCCTCAAATCCACAGGAAATGAGTTGCGTCACTGAAAAGAATATCACAAAATAATTCTAATGGAGTTGGAAGGGACCTTGGAGGTCTTCTAGTCCAGCCTCCTGTCAAGCAGGAAACCCTATACAATTTCAGACAAATGGTTATCCCAAGCTCTTCTTAAAACCTTCCAGTGTTGGAGTACCCACAAATTTTGGAGGCAAGCCATTGCATTTAAGAAAATTTATCTTTAGTTCTTGGTTGCTTCTCAATTAGTTTCTATCCATTGCTTTTTGCCCTGCCTTTGGAGGGCAAAATTTGACACACCCCCTCTTGTTTGTGGAAACCCCCTATTGGAAACACTGCTATCATGTCACCCCCCAGTCCGTCTTTTCATTAAACTAGACAAACCAATTCCTGCAACCGTTCTATCTTTTAGCCTCCAATCCCCTAATCATCATTGTTTCTCTTCTCTATCTTCCATTAATGTACTTGATTCGGTAACAGCCCAAGTTTTAATCTGTGTGTGCATATATGCACAATGTACATATATGTGGAATATTCTCTAGAGAATTGAACAGCACATGGAAGAATATACCGTTCGTATTTATAAAATCACTTCTGAATTATTTTGCTTTAATGGATGAACTATTCCAAGTCCAGATGAAATCTACAAGCAACTGTAACCTAAGATACTTAAGCCTATCTTTCAACACTTGGTAAAGCCTTAATTTGAGCACAGAAATAATCTGGTCACCGGGGAATCATGCAGAAATAGGAAACTATAGAAAAAAAAACTCAGAATGAAACAAAAGTCCCAACGAATGTACTGACACTCTTCGAAAGTATTACATGGATTTATCATCACTTCCTCCCATCCTTTATTCTGCTATCTGGAAAAAAAAAGCTAATTTTTGAAGATGCTCCAACATTTCATCAGCAGATAGATTGATTCTGAAAATTTGGTTAATTGACTTAAACTGCTAATGCCCCCTCCCTTCCTGGGGAAATAAACCTATTTTTTTTTTTTAAAAGCATATTCAATGTAAGCACATACCAGATCATAAGCAGCAATCCTTTATGTAAGAAGCTAGAATTTTTCTACAATAGTAATGTCTGTTTGTCACACCCACGCAAATACTATCTAAAAAGAACCCAACCTCTTTGTTTCATAGAAATGTTCCCCCTCCCCCATATGCAGGTTTAAATAATTATTCAGCAGAAATTCAGATGATTGACTAAAACGTCTTTAATCAGTTAATAGGCAGAAGAGTTTGCCTTTCTATCTTTATTCCTTATATAAAGCTACAATTTGAGCCAGAGCATGCAAAATATAACCAATCCTACAATCTAGTTTATTCCTGGGTTCGACATTAGCAACATTCTTGAAATTAGTCTAAATCTGACTTACTGATAAAAAAAAATTGTCTTGAATATATGTGGGCTTCCTCCCTTATTCTATTGTATTACTATAAAAATGTTTCCCAATGGCCTTAACAAATGGGATGTTTACTTCTGTCTTCTGCCGATGTCCTTGCGATCTGAACCAGGCACTATCTACCTGTATCTGAACCAATAGTGGGGATAAAAAAACCACATTATTACCCTCACCTCCAAAAAGAAAAGTAAACGCCCTGGGCGTATGTAGGTCATTAAAATCAGTATAGCCCTTTTCTACCTCAAAGCAAACTTTCGTTAAAAGAAAGCAACACTCCAATTAATATTGTTTCTTTTAACATTGGCTTCTTCCTAAATGTTCTTCAGAAACGTTTACAATGCTCTCAAGGAATCCAACCCTCCTTTCCTTCCACTCTGCAATCAGATTATCAAATGGCTATATATATATATAAAAAAAGCCCAGCTCCAGACGCAAAATGATCAACAAGAAAAAAAAAAAAGTGGAATTGGTGCTGAAAATGCAGAGATTCAGCTTGGTTTTAAAAGCCGTTACCCATCATTCAGCATCTCCCAAATGACGTGTCACTTGCAAGTGGCTGATCTCTTCCCGCTGCTCACATCCATCTCTTGACAAACAAGCAAGTCACTTTTTATTTTGAAAACATTGATTTTCCTCTAAGAATTCCGGGTTGTGTCATGAGCACCCTTGCTTAACTAGTCTAGCTTGCTTTCTTAAAACAATGCTTAAATGATTGATATGTTCAGAAGAGGGAAAAAAGGCCTTTAAAACTACAACACTTGCAAAAAAAAAAAATGGTTGCTTTCCATCTCTTCTGTCTTGCCTGTCTTACCATGCATCCTCTTTCTTCTCAGCTGGGACTCACAGGAAATGCAACCTGCAAAGAGCAGGAAGCATGGTTTCAAAGCTACTTCAAAGCTTGGCTTTTTCCAGAAGAAAATTAGAATGTCCTTGATTAAAATGTACCTACCTCTCTCTCACACACATACACACCAGTGCCCCTCTTCCTGTCGCTTATAGGTATGTAACTTTCCAGGTGGCCCAAGCAACCTCCAACATTTCCTTAAGGGATGTACTGAATTATGAATTGGACTTAGATCAGGATGATCTAATTAGGTGATCTTAGGGTGATCAAGGTCTCACTGGGACTTTGGGCCAGTTAACCTCCTAATCCGACCTACTTCAAAGGTTTGTGGTATTGGGAAAGAGCCCACATAAAGCGTGCTGGAACTCCCTGAGGAAAGATAAAATGCAATAATGTATTTTAATAACCATTATTAGTAATAAATCAATAGGGTTACCTCTTCTTGCGTCATAGCAGAAATCTAACAACTGAGATGCCAGTTCCTTCAGATCTTGGATGAAAGACCCAGCAAGAACGGAAATATTTCTTCAAACCGGACATGATTTAAAGTGATGGAGAGAAGGAATCATTAAATGCGTAGAGAACACTCATCACTGTATGTAATTCTACTTTAATTAAAATTGAAAGTATTGCACACCTGACTCATAGAGCTCAATTAGAAAGTATCTTCTTGGGAATCCTTTGATTGAGAAATTGGTATGGGTACTATAATGGTTGAAGTGTTGGGCTAGGAGTGGGAACACCCACAGTCTTTCAGGTGCCCCTCAACTATGGATGATTTTGACTCTGGCCAGTCACCAACTTCCTTCGTGGGGCTGCTTTTCTGGAGAAAAACAAGGGGGGGGGAGCCCTTAGCCTTTTGAAGGAATGTAGCTTTGCATCTCATAAAGAACCAATAAATATTGACCCTACCAAATCAACTGGTGAGTTCTTCCCAGATTAATAATGGAACCTGAACTATCAAATTCCCGGAAACTTTTGAGACATCAAAATTGGAACTCCTAATAAAGTAAGGTTTCCATTTTAGTGGCTCTGCAATGTTTTAACTTGTTTAATTTCTATTGCAGCAAGCCTTTTATTATTATTTATTATTATTATTATTATTTCAGCCAGGGTGATTATTAAAAGGGGTAGCAAAGCATATGATTTCTGGACACGCCATGATTTCTCTCTCTTTCCTCTTGTTCCTTTTCTAAGTACGCTTCCTAATTGTAGGCAGTTTGGACTATGGCTTCAAAAAGGAAAAAAAAAAAAAGAAGAAGAAAAGCAAAAAGCAATGATAGATGAATCTATTCAAACCAGGGTACATAAAACCCATTGATGGTGACCATCCCTATCCAGTTTTTCCAGACTCCCATGGCCTTATCTCTACCACATTAACATGCATCTGGATTGATTCGTACACGGTGGGTTATAGCCTCCTCCTGGCTTTTGTCCTCCAGCAGTCAATCGCCGGTGCTTTGCCTCCCGAGCCGCACCTTCTCTGCCTTCCCACCAAGTTTGTGGAGTAGGATGGAACCCGTCGGGGCTATTCAAGAGTCAGCCTCCTTCCTCCTCACTTAGCACAGGCACCTCCTATCTGACTTCACCACTTCTTCCGAAGAATGCACAACGTTGGGCACAAAACCGCTCTTGACCCCTTCCCAGCCCTCCTGGATGCTTATCTCCCCCCTTTTCACAAGTTCATAGATGTCTCGAGTCAGGTCAGTGAAGGCCTTCTCCACGTTAATAGCATCCCGTGCCGAGGTCTCAATGTACTTCATGTCGTAAGCGAGGGCCAGTTTCTCGGCCTCGTGTCGGGTGACTTGCCGCTGCGTGTCCAGGTCGCATTTGTGGCCCACTAAAACAAAGACAATCTGATAAGGTTGGACGTGGGCCTTGGTCTCCTCCAGCCACTCGTGGACATTCTGGAAGGACCTGCGATTGGTAATGTCAAAGAGGAGCAGGCCACCGACGGAGTTTCTATAGTAGGCTCGCGTAATGGATCTGGAAGAGAGAAAAGATCCAAGAGAGGGAGATCATCAGAAAGAATTAACATGCAAGCACCAAACCATAACTATTTTTCGTCTTGCAGGCACCCATCAGATACAAATTGATCCAAAAGATGGTTTGCTGTATGAATATAATCCAAGTTGGATTCCTTTGGGCTTAGTGTATGATTCAGGCCCAGCCATTATGGCAATATAATGATGGCTTGTGGTTTATAGCTTGTGGTTTATTGTGTACAGAGATCGACTGTGGCTTGTTCAACAACCTGGCTATACAAACCTTGGCTTACTAAACTGAGTAAAATCAGCCGTTCCCGTTTATAAATTGCATGCATGGTTTAGCATGTTGCACAAATCCAATCATGTTGGTGCTCATTTAACTGATTAATGCTGCATTTTAAAGACTAGCATGGAGATAATGCACTGTTTTGAAGAAAAGTTCCTACAAGTGCATTACAGATTAGTCCTCAACTTACAACCATTTGATTTAGTGAGCGTTCCAAAGTTACCAAGGCACTGAAAAATGTGACTTACTAGCAGTCCTCATACTTGCAACCAACACAGCATCTCCACAGTCACATGATCACAATTGGGTTGCTTGACATTGGGCATGTATTTACAACTGTTGCAACATCCTGGGGTCACATGATCATCATTTATGACCTTCTCAGTTGGCTTCCAAGAAGCAAAGACAAAGGGAAAAGCTGGCTGTACTTGAAAACTCCAATGATTGATTTAACCACAATGGCAAAAAGGCAGTAAAATTGGGCATGACTCAACAACCGCCTTGCTTAACAATGGAAATTGATAAATTCTGGTCTCCATGGTGGTCGTAAGTTGAGGACTACCCTGCCACCCATTAATGACAAGCTTCACATACTGTGATAAACATAATCTGGTTTGAGAGCACAATGTCTAAGTCAAGTCATTGTGGCCAAGGAAAATTGGGATTCCTGGTTTGACATGATCCTACCAGAATAAGTTAGAGAACACAATATTACTAGTTATTGGCTGTTATAGGTGATACTTTGCCTGAGAGCATGGAACACTTTGAAATAACCACCCAGCAGAATTCACACATGCTAGGCCATATGGTAGTTGATTTGCCCAGTGGTCACTGTGATCTTAATATAGTCAGAATGGTTTAAAGTTTTGCTAAGCCATTGTGTAGACAGAATAGTTGGGGTCCCAGAACATGCTGAGTACATTGGCTTGGAATGTTGAACCCCTCTGTAACTCAGTTCATACATTACAGTGAATCATAATTTTAATAAATCTAAGATATGACTAAATCTTTTTCGTAGGCTAAACTATAAACCAAAATAGTTGAATTATTAACTTAAATCAGAACCAAAACCCCACACATTTTCCCCTAGGGTATTGTGAATCGGGTTACCATGGTAAACCAGGATTAGGCCGACACAAATTCGTATCCTCCATTCTGCAACAAAGCTCTTTCTGGCTAACTTTGCATCAGTTCCTTTCCGCTACACAGGTTGTTGTGAATGTTAAACAAGGACGGCTCGAATTCTTTCCTTCAAAGATTGTAAAAGTTAACTCCGTATTTCCTTCCTTCCTTCTCAAGTTTGCAAATTTTCTTTGCTTTAGATGCAACATCACAACTATACACATCAAACTGTTTTCATGATGAAAGGTTCATGGAAGGTCCTATTGCTGTGCAGTAGTTGGTGCTTTTTCCAAAGGCAACTGAACATTGTATTTCCTAAGGACTTTGTCCCTTGGGACTTTGTTTTTAAGACTTAAGACTTAGTCCTTTCCTAAGGATTTTGTCTTTCTTAGCAAAAACAAAGCCTAGTTGCCTTTGGAAAAAGGACCTTTGGGATAACCATGACCTGGATAACTGAGAACTTCCATAGACAATGGCACCATGTGTTCAAAGACTGTGTTTGTGGAGGCACAACTATGAAATTTGGACGCACGCGTCTATGAACACGAATAGCTCTGTCCAGGCAATTGCTCTACAAAGGACCATTAATGGGATTCCAAATGTCATGCCTACTGCTGTAGTCCACCCACCCACCACCAAACATCCTGTTGCCAGTGGATTTCTTGCTGGATGACTGGACAAGAGTGTTGCCTGGCCTTCTTGCTGATAGTGGATTATATAACTCATCTCTTCAGGTTTCCTGTTCAGCAGATAAGCTATCAGCCCTCTGTCTTGCTTCAAATCAAATTTTATTCATCATATGCACAGACACACATGGTATGAAATGCAGTGAATCTTTCGACCTTGCAGATATCTAACTTGTTCCTGGTTCATTCTGGCAGAGATGCGAAGATACAACCTCTTCTATTTGGTGGAATCCTGAACTGACCAGGGCTATGAAGATCCATGCTTAGCACCACTTTGTCTTAATGGAATACACACAAATCCTTTGTGACCTCTTCTCAATCCTCCTAGACCAATAGTGGCGAACCTTTTACTTACCGAGTGCCGAAAAGTATGTGCTTTGCGCGTGCCATCTACACTTGTGTGCCACTCCTCCACATATGCTGCGTGTGCAACTGCACCATCTGCGCATGCATGCAGCTTTTGCACAGGAAATGCACATGTGCTGCACGTGTGCACTCACGCACACATGAGCATGTGCAGGAGAGCTGCAAAGACCAGCTGGATTTCCTGCTGCAATTGCACGCATGCACAGTGGACACCCGAGGACCAGCTGGGTCTCTGCAATTGCGCATGTGTGTATGAGCAATAGCATGTGCATGCTCAGCTGGAGGTAAATTGGCTGACAGCTTGTGTGCCCAGTAAGATGGCTCTGTGTGCCACATGTGGCACCCGTGCCATAGGTTCACCATCACAGGACTAGACAGATTTAGGACTGCCCTACTGTCTTCTAGGTTAGCATGTCATTGAGAGCATTGTTAGGAATGTTAAACTCTAACAGTAGTTGGGTAGGCAATATATAAACCAGGATTATCATTTTGTGAATTATGATG
>JAEANM010000205.1:20518-41937 GCA_017656035.1 Myanophis thanlyinensis | reverse complement strand
TCCACGAATCTTTCATTCGAGTGGTCCTTCAAGTATGCTGAAATTTTTGCCATCTCTGCCAAGTTCATAACCTTTAACATCCTTAACAGTATTGATAGGTTCCGCTTTTTGTTATTTGGAGACTAAATTTTGCATCGTTTGTTTGGGTGTCATTGGTTGTATCATCATCATCCCATGCAAATCTCTGAAACACTCCTGTCGGTAATTCCCTCTGTTATAGTTTCATTCTAAATCGTTTTGCCATTGTTTTACTATAAGTCCCCTTGAGATTGCTTGGAGGCTCCGTGTTTGGGCCGCCCCATTCCATTTACAAAAATATCTTTATTTTTCATTGAAAATGCTTCTGCAGCTTCTTTTCTAACATTCCTTGTTGTCCTTCTTTGCAGTTGTTCAGTGTAGAACCTCATAGGAATAGAATAGAATAGAACTCAATTCAATTCTTTATTGGCCAAGTGTGATTGGACACACAAGGAATTTGTCTTCTGTGCATATGCTCTCAGTGTACAATAAAGGAAACTACATCAGGAATCACAAGATACAACACTCAATGATAGTCATGGGTACAAATAAGCAGTCAAATCACACCAGGAGAAAGCATTTCAATTTTTTGCCGCAGCCCCTTTCACTTCATTATTGTACCAAGTTATCTAATTTACATTTGTGCTGGGCACAAACTAGCATCTAATAACTTTTTATTCTTGCAGAATTATTTTCACTCTAGTTTTGTTGACTTCTTTATCTTCCATATGTGCATTCACCCCCCTCCCCAAGATTAAGTTTTGGCAATATCAAGCACTAATCTGTCCCAGACTAGTCAAAAATTGACCCTAAAATGTGTACATTTAGTTCCCACACATACAAAATGTGGCTAGGGTCTTCTGAAAAAAAGAATAGCAAGTTTTGATTAAAGATTTGTGTATTAATTAGACTAAAAGTTTTAAAATAGATTATTACTCTAAAAAAAAATACCCTTAATAGTTACCTGAGCTTCTACAACAGTGTTCTGTTTGCAACATTCTTGCTACTTGCTTTTTAGTAGTGGGACATTGCCACATTGCCAGACATTCTTGGCTGTTAATTTTATAATGCTTGCAGAGAAAATCAATAGAGACAGCATTAATTATGTTAATATTCTTTCTTTCTTTCACTTTTTCAGGAACACAAATCACTGCCTCTTTGACTATTAGTGCTGGATTAATTCTGAGTTGATTGTGGATATCCGTAACTGATGGGACCATGGAGAGTATTACAAAACTATTTGGTGACTTGTGTGAGGCTCACATAGTATCTGTGTCAACAAAGGTCCATTTGAACAAACGAAAAAGCAGCAAAAAAATTTCAAGGAAAAGTCTCAAAAAGATTGCATATAATACTTTGTTTGCCAATCTTTTTCTGGATGAAACCCGCAAAGTTTCTCAATCAAGTGTTTCTAGACTTCCTGTGAAAAACAAAATGTTAATGCTGTCTTTCAATTTGAGAGTTGCTGGGCTGAGTTTAGAAGCAGACAGGCTGGAGCAACTTGTAGAGGAATTAGAAAATTCTGCTTGCTTACCATTCACTGAAATTACTTCTATTTTGGATTTTCTGATACAGCTTGCAGGAACTGGACCTCCACATTGTTCACCCCTTAAAAAGGATTATTTTGTGAATAATAAATATGTAGGAAGAAACACTAAATATCAAGGTTATGATTATTATGATGTTAGCATATTTGAAGCAGACGTGCAGGCTTTTATTGCAAATGAAGAACTTCAATTTAATGATACAATTCAAAAGACCTTGCAAATTATGGAGGCAGCACCTGGTACAGGTCTTCCTATGGTGGAACTGTTTTCACAGAATTGTTCAATGGGGGACAGATATGAGAGAGAAACTCGTGTCTCGCTCTTTGGTGCTCTTATTCACAGTCGTACATATGATATGGATATCAAGTTGGATTTGCCACCAGTGCCTGACAGTGCAGATCTGTCTGGACTTGCAATCAAGGTATAAGATTGTTTTCTTTTGTCTATGCCAATATTGAATTTAATGAAGTCATGGATATTTATACTTCCTTCATAGAATACAGATGCCATTGGCTAAGAAGCACCACTGTGTCCATTTACCTTTGCAATTCCACAATTATTAGCTCATTGGAAACAAAAATGTAGATTTTCACTTTCATGCATCCCTGTGATCTGATGCTATGTTTCCATCGTGGAGTATAATGTATAATAATTCACATAAATATACTGAAGAAGATCAGTATATGACTTGCCTCTGTCTCAACATTAGAAAATATTTCTTGGCCAATAATATGCTTCTGACACATCAGCCAATATTTCACAATAACGTAGGGTTCTAAAATGTTTTATTGCTTTCATTTATTGGTATTATTTATTCCTGTTGAATGTTATAGCAATATTGTCTCATGAGATATTTTATAGAAAGTTGGATGCATACCAAATCTAAGTATTTTAATTTAAACAATTTGCTATAAGGTCTACTGTTATTAGAACAATTCCAAAGCAGAATTGTTAAAAGTAATAACAGGAACAGTAAGAGGGTATGTTTATATTTGCAGGTTCCCCAAAGTATTGATCCTTCTGAAGATGAAGGATTCCAGTCAGCATCCAATCTCACTCCAGACTCTCAATCAGAACCCAGTGTGACACCAGATCTTGATCTCTGGGAGGTAGCACTTACTTATGGACCAAGTAAACGAAGGTGCTGGGAAAGAATTGGATTGTAAGCATTTGGCTTTATATTTTTAAAAAGTACTTGTTGTAATGAACTATTTTGGTGCAGGACCTTGTTTAGTACAACAGTGCTCCAAGTCTTTTAATTAGATTTCATACTATAGTTCAATTTCGGGAATTACCTTGAGTAATTTGCCAAAGAAATTAAAATTAGTTTATTTGTTCTTTTTTGTTAGACTATATTTAATGTAACAGGTATTAAATAATATTTAATAAAAAGGTCTTTAATGCTTAATCCAGCAAGTTGGAAACAGCTTCTAATCCACATCTCTTTATAACGTGGATATTTATGCACGATTCATAACTTAGCTATGCTGAAGGTCAATCAGAAAAGAAAAATCATATATGTTATACATGATTTTGTCAATAATAGTTTTCTTGAAACAAATTGGGTCTCGGTTTTAAAGTAATTCAGACTTCTAGTTTTAACATTTTTGTTGTTTTTCCTGGCAGTCCACCTGGGAAAAAAGAGGAGCCATATCTTTCAGAAGCTGGAAGAGAAGCCTTTGACAAATTTTGCAGACTTCGAGAACAAGAACTGCAACTTTTCAGCAGTACTAAATTTCAGTTACCACAGCGTGTATTAGTAAAAGAACCAGAAATTGTTAAAGATGTGTTGAATGTTCTTATTGGAGTTGTATCCACTTCTTTCTCATTTAATCAGGTATAACATTTCGATCTAGTATATAATAGTTTTATTTTTAATAGAAAAATCTAGATATGCGTTTTTGCATTCTGTTATGCTGGACAAAATAGCCTAAGAAAAGTATATACTTGTCAGTTTTGCAAAATCTATCAATGATATTATTTAATGCAAGGGTCCCCAACCCACGGCCCACTATAGGCTGTGATGTGAGCCATTTTGAACTGGGCTGTGGAAGCAGTGAGTGAGTGAACAGGCGCTCATCCCCATTTGTGTGAGCAGCAGGTGAGCGTGTGTGCTCTTCCACACTGCTTGCCCGGAATCATCCCCTCTTTTCCTCCTACCGGTCCGCAAAGCTGAAAGGTTGGGGAACTCATTTAATGCCACTTATTTAGGAACAGCACCATATTGTGAGCGGAGAGACTGGTTCACAAAATGGACCTTATTTCCCCCCTCTCTTTTGCAATACCTGTCCTTCCCTCTCCCAAAAATACTTGTAAGATGACTCAAGAATCCTCTATCCTGAAATAAATGTTGATTGTTGCCAGTGAGGAGGTATAGTGGAAGGAAAACAGTGTGGCCTGGTTTCTAACAGGTCACGGACCGGAACTGCTTTATGGGTCAGGAGTTGGAGACCCCTGTCCTAGATAATCAAGTTCAAGCTATAATTTATTTATTATAAAGACATTTCACAGGAACATATAGAAAAGAAATGTTCTAGTGCTATTTTTAATCAGAAGTCTCCAACCTTTCTGGGTCAACAGACTGGGGGAGGGAGGGGGATGATTTCATGCATACCACTTTCACAAATGCAGCTTTATGCACACTTGCACTCCCCCTCCATTTACGTGGCCCAGTTCCAAACAGGTTGCGGCCCCCTGCCCTAGATAGTAAACCTTCCTATTGAATTAAAATACAGATTTAAATTACTTAAAATGTTGTATTTAAATTCACTTACAATATCAAATTAGTATTTTGCATTGAGGTAATATTTTCTTAGAACTATTTCAGTATTCAGTAGATTTTTATTTTAAAAATTAATGTAAAAATAGAACATTTAAGTATTGACAGTTGGATTTATGAGGACATGAATTTGTTTAGTAAACACATTCTATGCTGTGCATTTTAGTAATTTCCTGTTACTGTTATCCCAACTTTATAGGCAGTTCAGATATTTATCGTGAAACAAGGCATTTATGTGTCTGGAACTTCACCTGAAAGTATGAACTGTCTACTGTCAGAAGTGGCTGAATATGGAACTTATTACACACGGCTAAGCCGTTTTTCTGTTCAACCAGTCCTGGACTCATCATATAAAAAGGGGCTTGTATTTCAGGTAACGCACTTGCAGTTTTCATTATTCATTTGGTTGAATATAATTTTCTTGTTACCTGATATCTATTAGTAAAGTCTGGTATGTCCTCTTTTGAAAAAAAAAAAGGCTTTTGTTCTTTCTCTTATGCTGTTCAATTAAATCACAGTTGTACAAAACTCTTAACAAAGTGCAGGGAGGATGAGGTGCTGAGAGCAAGCAGAATTTTGATCATGCATAAACCTAACTGTTACATTTCACTTGGGATCCAACTTAGTTATGAGGTTGAAGATGTGTTGATCCATCTTATAGATGACCTGCACCAGAACCTGGATAGTATAGCCCCCTTAGATTTTTCATTAGTGTTTTAATACCACCAATCATAACATTCTTCTGGACACTGTTGATGTTACAGACAGAAGGTACTATTTTGTAGGTCTTCACCATTCTGAGCAGGTGATTCCAGTCAGTAATTTTGACCAATCAAACTCTTTATCTCTCCAGGATGCATGCTACATGATTTCTTTCTGTCCCAATACCAGTGAGACACATCATTTGTTGGTTCTGGGTGAAGTATAATTAATTTGCTGATGCCATTCCCTTATATAATTCTGAGCCAGGTAGGAGATGATGTAAATTTCTTCATAGTCTCTTGCGATCATAAGACAGTGGATGGGAACAAAGAAAGCTGCAATTCTGTCCCAGAGGATAGTGCTGCTGTTTGTACAGAAACCACCAGATCTCTGACAAGGCCTAAGCTAGCTCTTCTTGGGGAACTGAATTTGCATTTTCCTGAAGAAACAGGTTCATTATTCAGGAGTTCTTCTGGATTCTTGCCTTTCTGCTTGATAATCGGGCAGAGTACTTGGCTAGGTAAGGCTTTGCCAAGCTGTGATATAATATTTGAGGCTCTTTTTGGATGGGAGGTATTGACAACAGTGTCTCATGCCTTCATTGACTTATTAACCTCATTAACAATCTAGCATTGTCTCTGCATACAAAAACACATGCAGATTCCTTAGCCCAATATACCTAATAACTGACACAAATATTCCTTATGCTGTATATTGATACATAAAGACACGAAATAGCCAAGGGGACATCCACATGTCTTTGTCTTATTCCCTGCTCAGCATTGTACTTACCATTTGTTATGCATTCCATTTATTCTGACAAATGCCTTCTATTAAACTAGTACCAGTCAATTTTGGCACATTTTGGTTGATATATCACAAGGAATACAAAAGTCCTGTTTCATTCCATTATAGCTTATGCTGTTGTATACATTCAGGGGTCTGCAAGGCTAGAGTTTGCCTTAGAATTCAATAAACTGTTATCCACATCCCACAAAGTAGTAGGTATATGTAGTGTACAGAATATATTGTTTACTATGTTAGATGGAAATATTTCTGATTGCCCACTGCTCTATATTTGTAAGGGGATATAAATAAAACCAAGTTTTGTTAGCTGTCATTATTTGGTTTTAACTCAGCTTTTTGTAGCCCTCATGGTTTATACTGTAAGAATAGGCAGTAATTCAGTTGTGTCTCTATCAACTGTGATTAAGTGAGTCATAACATAACATGATATACAAATGGGTTTGTTCATGCAGAGAAAGTGTGCCACTATTGAACAACAGTTTTATGTTTCAAAAGGTTGGTGTCTTAAGTTGTAATGTATGAAAAGACCCTTGTCCTCTGAAAAAGATTAACATATCCTATCTCCATTTTTCAGTTTAGTAAACCATGAGATACGTTGTATTTAATATTTCTAATTTTAAAAACCTTTCTTTTTGCTGTTGTTAGGCATTCACAAGTGGACTGAGGAAATACTTACAGTACTACCGAGCGTGTGTTTTGTCCACTCCCCCGACTTTAACTCTTCTAACAATCAGCTTTCTCTTCCGAAAACTAGGACAACAGCTAAGGTAACATTGTAGGATTAATGTAATAGGACAGAAATGGAAAATTGAACATTTATCAATAATGACCCAAAGATAGTGGTGTGAAAGATGCTGCCTTTATTTTAACACAGGGGACCTGAACCCCACCTGGCTGCAACCCACTACTGCAGCAGGCGAGCACGTGTGTGCATGCTCCATTCGCGCAAGCGACTGCTCGTGCAAAACCATCCCTTTTCCCCTCCCCCCTGGCTCTGCTTAGTTTTTCAGGCTCAAACCTAGGGTAAGCAAGATAATCTGGCACACCAACTTATTACTAACTATTGGACTATTCCTTGGAGTCCAACTAACTTTGGACTATTCAAAGAATTGAAATATATTTTGTTATACAGCAATACAATATATTAGTTAGATCAATGTAACGTAATTAACATACTTAGATATTTACTATGAATTGTTTTAATTGAGTGTGATATTTTGAAATGTATGATATATTAAAATATATCAAATCAAATCAAATTTTGTTCATCACATGCACGGTACGAAATGCAGTGAAATGTGTATTTAATTATATAAGTAAAGTTAAAACGTTAATTTAAATTGGATTTAATCCAAGAGCTATGATAAATATATATGTCATCTTTTCCTGAAAGTTTAGTTACACTTAACATACATCCTGGGTTAGATTCTAGAAGGCAAGGTCTCTCATAACTTTTTTGCCTTAAAAACTATAAAAACTCCATTAAGCATACAAGGCTTTAACCATCATCTTCTGAGCCAAACATCAGTATATAGCTCAGAGCTTATCTCGTTTGTCCACTATCTTGGTCAGTTTTAATATTCTGCAAGTGAATATGCAAGTGTAACTGCTTTGTCCTTTTCTAAGGTACTTGGCTGAACTCTGTGGCATAGCAAAGACGGCCGTGGGAGCTGGTGGGGGCACCAGTGCTTCCTTTCCAACTGTGAGTGCGTGGGTTTGTTTCTGTTTCTAAGTCACAGCAAAAAATTGTATATTTTTATTTATGGCTTGGTTGGAATAAATAGTTGCTTTCAACATGCTTGGAGGCCATGCATTTTAAATGGTTTGATATGATTTGTATATTACTCAACTTGTAACATTTGTATTCATCAATGTTTGAAATAATATAACTGAGCGAAAAATATTGTGTACTTCCCTGCCTATTAAGAACCTGAATATGTAACTGCTAAAACATGCTTACTTGAGCAAGGAAGCAGCTGTCAACAGTAGCTTTCTCCAGTTGATTTCTTGGATAAAGCCAGGAAAATGAGTCTGAATTGGGGGGAAAAATGTTGAGTTTTATGCTTTTTACACAAATTGGCTTGTATGTATTTCAGGGAGTTAAACTTCTTTCCTATCTCTACCAAGAGATTCTTAATAACTGCAGCAGTGAGCATTATCCAGTTCTCCTGTCCCTACTGAAAACAAGCTGTGAACCGTACACAAGGTAGGAGCCATCACAGTGATCTGGCAAAATAATGTAAATGGATTTCTTAGAGCACACAGATTTTCTCAGTTGGTGTAACTGAATCGTTTTAGTAATCCGATGGGATATCATATTAGTATTACATACAACAACCATTCTAGAATATCTTTTTATAAAAGGATGTTAAATGTTTTTTGCTTTAGGTTTATCCACGACTGGGTGTATAGTGGTGTATTCAGAGATGTGTATGGTGAATTCATGATTCAGGTGAACGAAGATTATCTTGGCTTTAGAGGTGAGCTTTCTTTGAAATATTATTTGTTAGATTTATATCCCATGTTTTGTTCAGGTACTCAGGGAAACACAAATAAGTCTCCCTCCTCATTTTTCTCCAACACATCAGTTATTTCTACAAGATATGTTGGACTGAGAGAGAAATGAAACCTAATGAGTGAAAAATATTTGCAACACAAATATATACATTCAAAGGAAGTTGCCTGGCTTGTGAAGAACAAATGGATAATATTTGGGTTCTCACTGCATTTTATTGCTTTAAAACCATGCCAAAATGATACATTTCAGAACTCTTTTTATAAGTCATACTTTTTTTTATATTTAGACAAGCATTACTGGACCCATGGATATGTTTTGATTTCTAAAGAAGTAGAAGATTGTGTTCCTGTGTTCTTGAAACATATTGCTAATGATGTATATATTTGTGGGAAAACTATAAACTTACTGAAGCTGTGTTGTCCCAGGGTAAGTATTAGAAGTTAATTTATTATTTTGTTTAGTATATTGGAAATCCTAACTCTAGGGCTATTTATATAATTTTAGAGGCTGTTTATACTTGTAGTCGTTACCATTAAGTATGATATTCATTCTTTGAATCCATGGGCAAGAGGCATTGTTTTTCTGCAATACTGAAATTGTAAGAGACTTACTGAATTATACGTATTTTTTCTTTTTTCCAAAGTATATTAGCTGGAACTTAACAATCATTAGGAAATCTGTGTTAATAATTTCCTATCTTTTGTACCCAAAGGATGGAGATTTTAGAGAATGCTTTTGATAGAATGATAGATTTCTAGAGTTGAACAGGGTCATTTTGTCCATATAATGCCAACGTCTACTCAGGGCAGGATTGGAAATTACAGCCTTTTCAAACAGATGATAATCAAACTTCCACCCAAACAAATTCAGCGAAGGAGAACCAATCACCTTTCACTGATTTTATTTCATTCTCAATTTTCTTTGAGTGGCTTAAGAAGCACAATTTCTGCATTACACAAATCTCTTTCTGTGGTCCTTTTTTATTTCCACTTTGCCAAGGATTTGGCTTCAAGTCTTTTGAACCTTGCCAAGCTTTGTCCAAACATTTTTTTTTACCAATCCTTGTTAGGTGCCAACAATCCATCATCTAGATAACTCAGATTGCATTCCCAGAAAGTAGATTTCTCCCATTCACCCAAATTTATTTATTTATTTATTTATATCACTTTTGTTTGTATGACGAATCATGTTCAACACAGGTAGAAGTTCTGGCTGTTTTTCGAAGTATTATTTATTCCCTTATGTATCAGAATGAGTTTATAATTGGCATTGGATTTGATAAGTCTTGTAATTTGTTCTGTCCTATCCTTTATCTTTGCTGCTGATGGCTCAAGAACTTCAAGCTATTATAATGAGGAATTGCCAGCTTGCCTAGCTATTCTTTTTGTCTTCTTACAAGATCTAGTTGCATCCTCCAAGCTAGGCAACTTTAAAACTTGTGAGCTTAAAATCCCAGAATTCCTGGCTGAGGAATCTTAAAGTCTTAAAATTGTGAAGTTTGGAGACCCTTGCTCTATGTGTTTTAGGGATTTCATGTCCTGTCTCTTTTGTGCCATGAATCCTAGAGCTCATTTTATTTGCAGGTTCCTAAAAATTATTATTATTTTACAACGAGTAGTCAGAATATCTTCTACATTGCTTGCTTAGGATTATTTCTTTATCGCCTTCATAGTAGAAACACTTGCTAAAAGTCTACAGTTACAGAGGAATAAAGCCCATCAGATTCAGAAAGTATAGAATTGTGGCCTTTAAACAGCGTAGGGGGCTAGTGAAAAATAAAGGGGTATAATTTAAAAGCAAAGTTGGTTTTAATATTTCTATTTTTGCAGCACTACATATGCTGGTCTGATATTCCTGTTCCTCGGATTTCTGTAACTTTCTCCCTTGATGAGTTAAAAGAGATTGAGAAAGATTGTGCAGTTTATGTAGGTCGAATGGAAAGAATTGCTCGCTATAGTACCATCAGCAAGGAAGAAAAGGTAAATATATTTAATAGAATAATTTCAATGGAAATTACTCCATTCCATTGTCCAGGATCTGGACAAAATCTAGACAAGATTTTGGTTTCTGAGTGATAAGATTTTGAATTTCAAATTTTCTAATTTACTTAATGTATGTCTCCTTTTATGATATAATATTTGGAAATTACAGTAAATCACATGGATTTTCTCCTAGGTTTTGCGCATGGAAATTGAGAAACAGGAATTAATTGCTCATGCTCGAGAAACAGCTAGCAAAGCTCTCAAAGCTATTACTGGTAATTTATACTTGTCTTTGCAGTCTAGTTGAGTTTCTTTTATGTTTTTCTTGTAAAAATATGCATTCTAACTTTATTTTTAGATCAACAGATATCAGAAAAAATGGCACTGGATGTAAAAAAACGTGAACAATTTCAGAAGTTAAAAGAACAATTCGTAAAAGATCAAGAGGTATGTTTTTATTCATATAAAAAGTACATTTTTACTAGCAGCAGTGTGTATGTTTGTGTGTGTGTGTTGGATGGATGGATTAATTTCTGTGTGTGTGTGTGGGAGGGAATTAAATGAAAAATCAGAAATTGCCACAAACATATTTAGTGCAATTTTTTAAAAGCTCTGAATCTATACAACATAGCATCAAATTACAGCAGGGCAGAAAGAAAACTATCCTAGCAAGAATTAACACACATTTTGTTTCAGTTCAGCTTTCCAAAGCTGGTGTTCTCACCCCAGAAAAATTGGATTATAAATCTCAAAACCATCCCAGAAAAGTGGGATTATAAATCTCAAAATCAAACATACAAAGAATGGAGTCACCATACCCGCAACTAATTTTTAAGGTACTAGAGTAATAAGTATGGATTGCAGAAACAGAAAGAAGGCAATGTTAGATTTGAAGAAGCTAGATTAACGTCCTGCATTATCCCACTCCACCTGAGATCCAATATCCTCTAATTTTCACATGGACTAAGCTGGCATACTTCATAAGGCTTTATGACTAAGCATTGCTCACACCTTGGTATACAAGAGAAAATTGAGAGACAGGAAAATAAAAAATCCTAAATCAGCTGCCTGCTTTTCTTTATGAGATGAAGGATAAGAGTAAGTGAAGTTAGGCAAAACAATAAATGAGATGGGGGAGCCAATTTAAAGTTCATATTTGAGAAGGACCTGACCCAACTACCATCACACTCCCTTTATTCAGTGCAAATCCTTCCTGCCAAAATGGGCTTCCTACGTAACCTATCAATGTTAAATTAGCCTTTTTACTACAAGGAAGATAGAAGAACATTGTAAGGTGCTTCTTCTCATAAGGTAAACAAGCTACATTCATGTCAGGTAGCTAAGGCGTCTGGAATGGTTAACATTTTTAACATATTCTTTCAATACAATATATGTTTCAATTTCTATTTTGAAATCTAACTGCCTGGATTAATATTCTCCCTTTCTAAAAGAATCAGAAGTCAGTTGGATAGTGCCAAAAGAGTAATCTCAAGATAGAGGAGAAGCAGGGAAAGAAATTGGAGAAATGCCAGCAGGCTGCCTTTAAATGCATTTCCCTCAGTCTTTCTTACTCATTCCCTACTCCAATGTCAGCAAGCCAGAGTTGCTGACATAACACCTAGGTTAATTGCAATTGCATTCCAGGAACTTCCTTTCACTATTATTTTTCCGAAACATTCAAGTAAGGACATGCATACAAAACATCTCAATAAATTATCTTCAAGTGGGCCAACGAAAAGCCTTTCAAAATATTAATAACTGGCAACTAACACAATCCAATAATGCCCTAGTCACTTTTAGTCCATAAAGCTATGTTTCCAAATCTTACCTTTGACAATGATTTTTTCTGGTTCTCTCATTTTAAAAGTGAATTCCTTCACTGGCCTCTGTCTGTTTTTGTCAGTATAGAAAAAGAGTTTACTTTGGTACACTGCGGGATTCTGAAAAGTCAGAGCCCAAACCACTCAACATTGTCTACAAGATGGCCAACATAACATGGAAGTCTTCTCTGTGTGAAACTCCAAGAACCCACAGTACCAATTTTCCCTTTGGTTTTGATCTTTTATCTCCCACTTCTCATGTTTCTAAGTGTGTTCTGCTGGTTAATGCCTCTATTTCCAATTTTGCCCAAGAGATCTTCAATTGATTAGTGCAAATTTCATATACCAAAGAAATTATCAGAATATAAGAACCTAGGCCTGTTTTCAAGTCTGAGACATTTGTTTCTGTGAAACCATTCCGTTTATTTCCCCCTTCCCTCCAAACATCCAGGCTACTTGCATTTCCTAAATTAACGATGAACCATCATAGAGGACTGCACGTAAAAATAGTAAATTTAGAGGGGACAGCTATACATTGAAAAACCCTAATTATAACACAACAAAGAGGCAGGGCTTGAAACTAATCTTTCTCCTTATCTTCATAATCAAGTTGATGGAAGGGACCCCAGATTTACAGTGCTGCAACCAAATGACTGGGACAAAAATTACACAATAGAGTCACATATCCACGGTGCAGGTCAAAAGACCAACTAGAGTAATTTCCACACTTCCAGTCATTTTTTGGCCTTTTCCCTACTGCTGATAGAAGTGCAATATGCAGGTATAACTAAAATGTATGTGTGCTTTCCCGAAAATAAGACAGTCTTATAATTTTTTTCCACCTAAAAGGGGACCAGGTCTTATTTTCTTGGGGGGGTCGGGTGGGGGAATATTGTCCATTGACTCACCTCACTTGCACGTTGCGCTCGGCTTCCTTTTCACTGTCAGAGGCCTTCAGGAATTTCTTTAGCAGCCGGTAAGGCTTTTTTGAAGGCCGCAGAGGCCTTCAAGAAAGCCTTGCCGACTGTAGAAGAAATGGGCCTGCAAGGCAGGTGTGTCGGGGTGCGTGAGGCCTGGCTGCAACTGTCAGAAGGTACGCAAGTAGTAAGGCAGCTCTACCCACCCCCATCCCCACAGTAGCTTAATTTTTACCTGTGCACCCTGGAGTGGGCAGTGTCTTAATTAGGGCTTATTTTTTTGGGGGGGGGGCTTATCTTGGGCGCACGAGTAAAAATCAAGCTAGGACTTACTTTGGGGGGGGGTTGTCTTATTTTCAGGGAAACACGGTAGTAATCATTTATGTAGGCCAAACAGGATGCAACACTAGGGAATTACCTTAGAAAGCAGATAATCGGAATCATCTGCTGATGTATCTGTCCTTATTTTCCTCCCAAACCCCATATGGTATTACCTCCAAAAACTAAACATGCAGTTAATCTAAACTGCCAGTACACCTGATATCCAAAGAGGTTTATCAAAGGTCTTACTACCATCTGAAAAACACTGGTTTCATGGGGAGAAATAACCAATGTAAGGTTCTTTATGAAATCTCTCTTCTAGTCAGCATGAAGTGAGAGTGAGTGGGAACTAATTCCCAAGTTTTTGAAAAGGCAAAGCAGGCACAAGCTGGTATAATCAAACCCCACGCGCGCCATTTAAAAAAAAAAAAAAAGCAGGGATTTTTCTAAAAGCTATGTGGCTGAAATTGCATACTAATTTTTTGTTTAGAAAAGAAGTTTACTGCCACTCATCGTGCACACGAGGCTCAGCTAGTTTCAAAGACTTCCATGCTTTATTATATTCAAGTTGACAAACTAAGATAGGATTGGAATTAAAAGTAAGGCTATTTTTCTTTCTTTTCTTTTTCATCCCTTTTGTTTTTGCACCAAAAGTGAATTTGAAAAGATGCTCATCACATACAGGTATACACACACACATACACACAGAAAAACCAACACACTAAAGAGGAAGAATAGTTTATACCTGACTGGAGATGAGGTCTGTCCTATCTTATTCAAAGAATGTTTTATGTGCATAATATACATCGGTGCAGCATTTACATATAGATCACTGAAAGAAAGACACTAAGAACTTGCTACAGATGCCTTATGGGAGACCTTAGAGATCTATCCCCCTCCCAACCCAGCCCAAAATATTTTCTACCTATTTGTAACATTAACAGCTTTTTCTTTGTCCCCTAAATTCATGATTCGAATGAAATCATTGCTTCAAAGTTCACAGAATCCCAACTGCAATTAACATTCCTCCTTGTTTTAGTGGGAGGAAAATAATCTATATATCCCCATCTCTTCTTTAACATTGACTTTGTAGAAATTAAGCGATGCTCAAGTCACATTTTTCTCAAATGCTACATGCTTGATACTGAAGCACCCATTAAAAAAAAACCACCAAGAGAAGGTTTAAAAGTAATGAAAGAATTCAAGGTTTTCACATTTACATTTCCAATATGGCTGGTGGTGCCTCCCGTTCCTCTCCATTTTCCTGCACATAAAAAATATGCTCAAAGCCAAGATGAACTAAGTTTACAGCTTAAATAATTTGTTTTTAAAAAGCCAAGTATGCTATGAAAGATCACCAAATCTCTCTCCATCACCTTTCCTAATCTTGTCGTCTCTTTGGCACTATTGGGCGAATAGCTAATCAGAACGGAATTATACAACAATTTTGACATGGAAATGTTTTTGAGAAAAAATACGTGGAGTAATGAGGAGAGTTAAATATGGGATACATAAATATACTTTCCAAGACTCGGCAAGGAGAGGAGGGAAGGTTACTTGCTTGGATATTTGTTTTAATAACTGATATTTTTTAAAAAAAGATTGCTCACATTAAGGTTCATAGCTGTGCCAAAATACCTTATACTGGCTGGAGTTTAAAAATTCCTGTCGTTAGAGGAATCTTTCCACCCCAATTTGTCTACCTGCAAGGTATCCTGGTATGTCCTTGGATCAGCTATCACATTCCTGTCAAAAGGAAGCCAAAATGTTTGGATCTAGCTCTCAATACAAAGTGAGCATTAGCCCTAAAGGAGATTCAAAGTCTCTTGCACATGTAGTCTGTACAGAAGCTGGCCAGAGACAGGCCCCTTTGGTAATCTACTGTACCAAACCAAGAAACCAGACTAGATAATATACAAGGGTTGTGGGTGCTAATCTACACATTACTTTTAGGGACACAGATTCCAATCCTGTAAGTTCATTTTTTTTTTTTACATTACAGCTCTTTAGAAATATTAGAGGGGGATGTCTATATCCCATAATTTTGAAATCCTTGGGCAAGGTGGGGGAAAGAAGACAAAGTAAATGTAAAAGTAATGAATAATAACAATGCTAGAAATGGGTTTTCTTAAACTCCAGCAACCTCTGGGGGGAAAAGTAAACAAAGTCATTTTTAGAAAGAAAAAAAAAAAAAAAGAAAGAAACAGCATCATTTTATCAGGATCATCAATTATTTTAAATTCGCTGAAGTGCCCACTTAGGAATATATGATCAATTTATCGCTTCTCAGTACTTGCCCACTACAAGGACATTTACATTCAGTGTTTGTCAATAGTTATATGGCTCAGCTGGGCTCCCAGCGGAAGGCCCATTTATCTAACAATGGCAGTGCAAATACACTTGTCAAGCTGAAATGTATTTGTGCTGTTTATTTTTTTGAAACACAACTTCCCTTTGTTCTAATTCTCTGAACCCTAGAACCAGTAAATTAAAAGAATTCTCCACCCACCTCCCACCCAAGACAGACCAAAATAAAAACAACAACAACCAAATCTGAGGGGAGGGACATAAAAGGAAAATAGGTTTTTCCTGATCCCGTATTCCCTTGCTGGCCTTTCTCCTATACGTTGCTATAAAAGGGGGAATCAGACCCTCATGCTTTTAAACAAAAGTGCTTGGTTTTTTGTTTTTTTTTTACTTGTAAAGCAAGTGCTTCGGAGAAAGGTGGTTGGAGAAAAACTTCCTTATTTGGATTGGTTAAGAAGGGAAGCCCCATGATTGCTTTTTGAGACAAGTTAAAAGAAGGAGAAAAAAAAAACCATTCAGAAATATTAGGAGCTGGGTCTTCTAAGATGCAAAGAAGGATGCACGGTTAAAATAAATTTTAGGCCATTCCTAAAGAAGATGGCAACAGGAAGAAGCTGTAAGCAAGATCCTCTTCTGCCCCCATTCCTCATTTTTCTCTCCCAACCCTGTGTAAAATACTGCACACCAGGAAGTCAAATGTGCTTGCAGAATACTGGAGGGAAAGGGTGGTGGGAGAAAAGAGAGGAAGTAAAAAAGGAAGTTTGCCTCCAGCCCTCTTTTACAATGCACCAGGGAAAACCAACTCTCATCTTAGCACAATAATGCAAGTTATTACCACCAGACATTTGAATTATTACTTAAAGCTGTCAAGCTGTGCTGTCAAAATGTACATGTTGCAGCTTTAAAGGAGAACAAGACTGGCAACTAAAAATAGAGCTGGCCACATTTTTTCACACCCAACCCAACTGCTGCCTCCATTTCTTTGTTTAAAAAAAAAGCCACAAAATATGTGAATTTAGATATGCGCTGCTGGAATTGTTTCCACTCCATTTTTTTTCCTTCGTCATCATTTTTAAGGAAAAGGAGAAAGTAAAATGGAACACTAGAAATATAATAATGTGCGATGCTACAGAGCTAAGTACGCTGAAGCCCTTAAAAAGATCACATTGATTGTCATATCTTCAATTTTTAGGGTGAAATGTAAGAAAGGGAATGCCTCTTTTTTTTAAAGAATGCAATTAAAAAGACCATCCTGCCTGATTATTTTTCATCAGTTCAGCAAAAGAAGTCCTGCACAAACCCATGACAGTTCTAATATAAGGAGGTAACATAAGAAACAAAATTGATGCCAGCCCAATTTATCTGGCAGTAGGGTTAGGAAATTCCCCTTATTCTAAAACTTATCTCAGAAAGCTGATTGTATCTCAGCTGTTGCCCCTTCCTTCAAATTTCATTCCTGCTTTTTAAAAAAAATAGTAAAACATAAAAAAACTGAGAAGGTAGCATCTCTGCTCTCTAAGGACTGTGGCCCATGGAAGCTTCACCTCCTTGGTTCAGGATCTCTTGTAGAAATTGTAAACCATTCAAGCTATATTCATTCCCGAAAACCGCTACAGAAGCAACTAAAAATTCAATACACAGGAGTAAAAGGGGAAAATGAGTTTTTCTCTCTTCTATAAAAAAAAAACTTGTTCTAGGATTGCTCAATGAGTCCACATTCTTCCAGACCACAAAGACATGGCTTGGGGTGATTACAGACTTATGGACTTCAACTCCCAGAATTGGCTGAGGAATTCTGGGAGTTGAAGTTCAGAAATCTTAAAAAGTTGCCAAGGTTGGACACCTCTGGGTTAAACCACTGCACCTTTGGGAAGAGACAGAATACCCGAAGGCCTCCTAGTACTCAGCATTGTAAGGAACACTGCCCCCCCCCCCAATTTTCCTACAAATGTCTCAGTCCAGTTTCTGCCTTTAGAAGTTTATTCATTTAGCCCTTGAAAAGAAATAAATGACCAAGAGTGGCTTCAGACTTACTTTGGCCTTCCCAACTTATGTCCTCCTTGCCCTTTTATTGGGGTGGTGGTGGTGGTGGTAAGGATTGCACTTAGAAGGCTAAAATAAAATTAGGCAATTTGAAAGAAGTTAATTGCTAGTACCTAATACAATGTAAACAAGTGGGTATTTTTTTGTTTTGTTTTAAGCTCTCCTTCTACAGGATGCCGAAAAAGACGTTTCTCTTCAAAAAAGAAAAAAAAAAGTGGGGGACAGGGGAGAAGAGGAATCTTTAATTCAAGTTTTGTTCATTTCTAGTCCAACAATGAGGTATTTGGTGTAGAAAGATTAACACTTTCTTTCAAGGTAGAGAATGTGGAGTAACCAAGGGCAGAGAAAAGTAACCCAACCACAGTGCAGTGAAAATATTAATGGCCAATCTGCAACAGGCTGTCCGCTGTGCTTTTTTTGGCAAGTGCATTGAAACTTTTAATACGCTCATTACCCGGCAGCTGCAAAATGAAAAGATTTCTTAAGATTCCTTGGGCATCAAAGAAAGAAGAAAACAGCTAAGCTAGTAGCGCCCTAGTCTCTGCAGAAGGCTTAGTCAAAGGACATGGTTAGGTGTGTTTGAAGACTAGAATTCACTACCTTTAAGGCCCCCATTTATTTTATTTTTTTGCAATCTATCCCTATGCAGGAAACAAACAAAATTCAGCAAATGCTTATAAGAACTGATCCCAAATAAATCTCTGAGAAAGACAAAGCCCGTAGAGAGGGGAGGGGGGAAGGGGCAGAGGAAAGCTCCATAAAAAGAGAAGAAAAACAAAGTGATCATATCCTTTTAAAAACGCACTGTTTGGCAAAGGGTAAGATAGTGGCTGTGTCACTTGGCTGTAGGAATTTGGCTTTGGTAAATTCAAACAGTGCCAAAAGGAAGGGTTTTGTGTCTTGTCTACGTTATTATTTCATCATCATCATCATCATTTCTCACTTCTGGATTCAACTCTCCTCTTTGAAAGATCTAGCCATTAGCCACCTTCTCTAAATTGGCAGTTTCCTGATTCTTCTATTTTTCTTTTTTAATTTTGAAAAACCAGGCAATGCAAATAAATAAGGTTCTAGCAATTGCATTGGTGTCCATTCTGCATCATAAATCTGGTAATGAAAAGGCCAGGGCAGAGGAGGTATAGTTTTGACTGTCCATTTAAATTCTGGGGTTTAAATTCCTATACATTGTCAAAGTGTAAAATGCACCATGATGCAAAAGAATTCAAGTCTACGGCTGGCTCATATATTCTTCTTAACCACTGAAGAGAATCTGTAAGAAGATAGATACCCTGGGGGGAATAAAAACCAGTTGTTTCCCAGGGTTTCTAGCCTTAAAGCTTGCTGGTCCAAACATACTATGCCTTGGAATAATTCATTCTGAAAATTCACATCTTCTGCTAAACACAAGTCTGGGCAACTGATGGAAAAAAATTACTAAGTCATAAAGTTTTGCCCCAGCATCTTTCACCTGATTGCTACATCCCAATCTTTGGCTTTGAACATACTTTGTGATATGGTAATCTTTTTTTTTTTTTGTTAGTTTCTACACATGATAGAGTTTACAGTACAAAAAGAAAAACAGTGCACGTGCTCAAATGTGTAATAAATAGGAATTTTAAAATAAAAAATATGCAGTCATACTAGCCCCACCCATGGACGGACGGACGGACGGACGGACAGATACACACATACCCTAATGAAACCTGCTGGATGTTATTCTAGTTGGAAAAATTATAAATACAAATGTAAGATTGTAAGATTCTGAAGTGCATTGTTCTTCTTGCAGAAAGCTTTTTTTTTCCTTTTTGCTATTTTCCAAAAGATAAAATGCTTGCTTCTTTATAAATAACTTTTTTAGGCAACACTGACTTGTCTGATGAGAAACACTGCACAACACAGAGATGGAGGGGCAGGGGGAACCACAAAATAAATTCTCTTTGGGGCACCAACATTTTGCAACCCCGATAACTTTCCCTTTCCCCCCCCACCAAAACAAAAACAAAAAACCCACCAGCCTCCAAAAAACAGAAGATCCCTAAAGTGCCTGATATGGTTGGGATAATTCTGGCAGCGCATACACAAGTTATTTTTTTTAAAGAGGAACCGCGTTGGTTGGGCAACAGCATTCATGGTGCATGCAAGGGACTATGAGCTGCCTAAAGTTATCAGAGTATCCAGGTACAGTAGTTCTCAGTTCAAGTGTTTTTTCACTGGAATCAAAAAGGGCGAGCACAACAAACTAACAAACAAAGGAACAAAAGTTACCCTACGGGAAGAAGCAATGATAGTGGCACTTTGCCAGCAGCTGCTGCCCTTCTTGGCGGTCCCTCCTTGATCAAGCTCCCTGTCCTCGTTTCAAAAGGCAAAAACAAAAAAAAACAGCAGCAATTCAGGCTTCTGCTCCCTGCCTATACTGCTGGGCCACTCGGAAATATTTTTATTCTGAGGGCACAGAGAAAAATGATCCCCAAATGGCCTGACAGAGGGGAAGTGTGGGAGACACAGTCAAGATGATCAAATTCAGGTCCTTCGGCTGCTGCCACAACCCCACGCATGAAATAAATTTAATTGGCTCTTCACTCAAAAGCATCAAGCCTCGAGGAACCGGACTGAAAAAGGTGGGTTGCTTAAAAACATCGAACTCAGAAGAACCGGGCAATACCCTTTGGCAAACAGCAAGGGAAAGAAGAATACAAGCAGATTATTTTTTTAAAGCTTTACAGAGTTAATTTTAAACAAAACGTGTTAAATGGATGAAATCTGTTTGAAAAAAAACCCCACACTTCTTTTAGTTAATTTTGATAGCAAAAGACATGCTAGTGGTCAAAGCAAGTATCTAGGTAGGATGCAGAAGCTGAGATCGCTTTCTCTAGGTTTATTTTTTTTCTTTCCTGTTTTTTTTTTAATTTCTTTTTGGTTCCTAGGGCCTTTTGGAAGGCCCCTTATTCCCAGTCTTGTTCTCCTTTAAAGTGTCCTATATTGATAGAATTCCTAAATAAATAGAAGAGATACTAGAGATCACCCATCATTGTGTTTTTTTTTTAAGCTATTCCGAATAACAGCCATCTAAGCCGATGGCATTGTGCCTATCCTTGGTGTACGGGCAGCTGTTCCCGTTGGGCAGGGAGCTGCAGGCGGCTGTCTTGGCAGCAATGCCGCAGTTCTTGAGGAGGTTGAAGCTGAAAGGGCTGATGGCGTCTTTAGGTGGAAAAGGCTTCATGGTGGAAAGGATAAGTGCCAGGCAGTCAGCAACATCTTTGTTGGGGGCACAAGCCAAGGCTGGGGTATGGCCTGGAAAAGATGAAACAAATTCAGTTCCATAGAACAGCAGCAGCAGCAACAACAACAACAAAGCAAAGCCATTCCTGGGGAAAAGGGGCCAGCGGATTACAAATTCAAGGGCTAGTTTGGACTGTTTGTTCAGAATTCCTTGCATCAGATATGGACTATATATTTTTCAATAGAAAGTGTTGAAAAAAAGCATCCTGCTTAAAATTCAGGAAAAAGGGAGACAGCCATTAAGGCTAAGAGGTACTGGCAGTCCTTGATTTATCACTGTTCACTTAACGATGGTTCAAATTAACAATGGCCTCAGGAAAAATACTTTACAGCTTGTAAAGGACATCCGACCAGTGCAAAATTTCTCTCTCTCTCTCTC
>JAEANM010000205.1:0-20508 GCA_017656035.1 Myanophis thanlyinensis | reverse complement strand
ACGTGACTGCAATCTGAATGACTAGTTCACTTATGACTAGTTGCCAAGCTCCCTGCAATCATGTGATCACAATTTGCAATCTTCTCTGCTGCCTTCCCCAGAAAGTCGGCAGGAAAGGTTACACACCGCTTCCACTTGCTGACAAGACTCTCCCTCGTCTGAAGAGGGTGGGGGGAGAGCGATGGGAACTGGCTGAACTAGCTCCCTACTGAAATCCAAGCAGACCCAGAGATGAAACTCTTCAGAGGGATCTCTTTGAGCCAGTCTCTAGGGATGAGAGGGAGCTAAAAATGCAAGCAGGATGTTTAGCTTCTTAGTGGAGAGGCAGTGCGGTAATATAAGGAGTGTGGGGTGCTTCAGGGGGATGTGGGAGGCCCAGCGTAGATCACACACAAGTGTCTCTCCAAGTTATGGGCTGAAAATCCTGCTTGGGTTTTGGCAGGTAGGATTTTCAGCTCCTAAGAGGACAGATCCTCATGCACAGCCTATGCCAGGCTTCCTAGTGTCGTCCCCATCCCACCCCAACCCACGGCACTCCATACTCCCTACCTGGGACTCCATCCTCTTAATGAATGAGATTGCTCAACAGCTACAACTGGACTGCCAGACTGCAACCGCTGAGCAAAGCAATCATGTGACATCTCACTTAATGACCACTTTGCTCAATAACCAAGATTCTGGTCCCAATTGTGGTTGTAAGTAGACGACTTCCTGCTCCGAGAGCCATGAATCTGCTTCATTTCCCTTTTCAAACAATCTAAATGGAGCATCCGCAAACTAACTCATGGCAACAAATACCACAGTTTAATCAGGTGCTGTGCAAATCGTTTTTAATTTCTCAGAAATCTTCTGGTCCTTAACACCAGACACCAGTCAGTTTCATTTTTCTGGGGTATGTAAGAAACCCCTCTCTATATCCACATTTTCATAAAGCCACCCGGCATCACACAGACTCTGGGAGACACACAATACTAAAAATAGATGAGAACCACCACCACTAGAAAAAATAACAAGTGTACATAGCATGAGCAAAATAATACTCTATTAGACAAACATTTCACCATGGGGCCCACCATCCATCTAAATCAAAGGGCTGAAGGAAAAACCACATTTTCCAATTCCACAATATTATTTCTGAGGAATATGAATCCCTGTACACAATAGTTCACAATATTGTATTCTGTCTTGAGAGACAAAGAATCACTACACTAAACTTCCACCTTTACAACTGGAACTCTCATAATTCCACTGGCTGTGAAGGCTGGGATTTCTGTGATAGTTATAACACATCTGTATAGAGGTGCCAGATTGGAAAGCTGCTTTAGACAGACTAAGATAGGTATTGCAGGAGTTGACCAGGATGAGTCTGAGGGGGTCAAAGGTGTTATCAGTCTCAAAGTCCACAAGAGATCTAAGTCAAGCCCACTTTGAATTCCATTGACTCTTATCTGCCAATTTGCTTTGATTGTCAGTAGTTCAGATTCTTGTAGAGTGTTTTAGCATACAATAAACCTAAGTATTCATTTGAGCTCTTGATTTCCTGCCTTGATGGGTATCTTTCCTGTTCTCCCCCCCCCCGCCCCATACTAAATGAACTCTTGCCTTGAGCTTCCAGGTGTGAATGATACATACCTTCTTCATCCACAGCAAGCACAGTGGCACCTCTGCTCAGCAGAGCCTGGACAACAGAGGCCAATCCGTTTCGAGCTGCAATATGGAGTGGCCTGTGTGCAGTGGGAAGAGAAAGAATGGTTGTGCTATTGGCTAAATTCAAGAGGACTCTTGCACCCCAAGCTCACTTCACTGCTCTCCTCCTTGCAAAGAGGAACAGAACCTTCTCCACGGCTCACTTTTGTGTGCCCTCAAAAATATATGTGCCATATCATCATCATCACCACCAGCATCATCATTTTAGCCACTGTCTATCCACTGCAGGATGAAGGCCTCTTCCGCATGTTTCCAACCAATACGGTTCTGAGCTTTATTTACCAATTGGCCCTGCAACACTTGCTGACTTCGTCAATCCATCTTGTTTTAGGTCTGTTTTGTGGTCATATACCATGTAGCAACCAGAAAATTTGACACTGGAAGGATTTGTGAAGGGGGGAAAAATGGCCCAGAAAAACTAAATGTACTCTGGGGCTCAATGTATATCTGCCCCCAGCATGTATGGAGCTTCAATGCAACTCTTGTCAGCCTAAGGATCAAGGTGTGAACCGCCCAGAGTGGTTTAAGACAGGTGGCCATACAAAGCCTTTTTAAATAAATGGAAACAAGTAAAGAAGTTTCTATCTCAGTCCCATCCTGCTGTTTATGAGGGTGGTGTGACAATGTGAACAAATGGGACACATGACTTGGGGAATTCTTCCTGTTGTTAGAAGACATAGGGAAGGCAAGGAGGTGGCTGAAGGATTGCAAGAATGGGAAGCACAGTGTCAGCGTTCCAGCTAAACTCCTCATTTCCATTCAGCGCTCAGAGATATAGTCCATCCAAGTAAGAATTTATTGAAGAAGTCATATTGGCACGTCTAGAAAAACCTGAATCTGAACTTCTGGATTTTCCCATCATCCAAGTAAATTCCACAATCCATCCCCTTCACCTGTCATACCATCAAGTTGCCCAATCCAGCAAGGTTGAAAGAGAAACCACTTCTTCGGTCAACCCCTTGCAGGTGTCGGTTGATCTAGCCTTGACATCCTCAAATAATTTTATTTAGACTACCAACTATTCTCTAAGACAAGGGTGGCAATTATGGCTCCTTCATGACTTGTGGACTTCAACTCCCAGAATTCTGGGAGCTGAAGTCCACGAGTCATGAAGGAGCCATAATTGCCCACCCCTGCTCTAAGAGATTACTCCTCCCAATTTCCCAGGTTCCAATAATGGCAGCATAGAAGCTTCTGTGGATAATATGTCTTCCAATGCTGACACACAGCTTGGGAGAATGGTGTGAGGTAGCAAAGGCCAGAGGTGTGGGGCTTGAGCTGGTATTTCTCAGTGGCAACAGCAGCAGGGCTGGGGCTGAAGTAGAGGCCTGGGGATGGGAGCAGCTGGCTGAAACTGCAGAAAGCCCCAGGCCTCTACTTCACTCCTAGCCTTGCTGCTGCTGAGTGCCACTGTGCATGGTGACCAAAAGAGCATTGTGACACACACAATGCTCTTTTGATGGTTTGTGGCCGTTCCCTCCATCTTTTAATTAAAAAAAAACTAACTCTGTTCTTATTTTGTTTTTTACTGTTTTTGCTTTTAACGATGTCTCTTTTATATGGTTTTATGACCTGTATCTGTAAATTGCCCAGATTCATTGGGAAACTGAGATGGGCAATGACTAAATTTGATGAATACATAAAATAGTTTGGGGAAGGGAGATAAAAATGCCCGGCAGTTTTAAGTGTGGGTGGGCTTCCAAATATCTACCCTTGGATTATGTCTGTGAGTGCATGCGGCAATGGCTGACTTTGGATACAAGCCGGCTTTTTCAGCACCATGGTAATTTCAAATAGTTGCTGAATGGATTACTTGTATGCTGGAGGAGCCACATGCATCCTGCAAGTTGTGGGTCCAACATCCCTACTACAGATACTTCAATTGGCATTTAATCATAAATGGGGTAGCAACATTTTGTCTTTTCTCCGGGTCTGTTAATGCAGAGACACAAAAGTGGAAATAATTTACCCTGTGCCTCCATTCTCATTTAATTAGGCCTCTGTGGCATAATCCAACTCTACAATTTCATCCAGAAGTATTTCCCTTTACTATCCTGCATTAAGCATCAAGACTCTACACTGGATTAAGTCTATTAAACAGAATTTTCAATATGACTGATTTACCTCATACTTTCCCAAAACGTTAAATCTCAGAATCAAAAGTATCCTATGCCAAAGCTTTGAAAGATTGTTTAGATTCCTGTTCATTCATGCCGTTAAGATTTTGGAAGCTTAAGTTTAAACACTTAAGAGAAAGAGATTTACGATAGACTGAGAGGAACTAGGACAGTTATAATATGTAATAATTCTAAAAACTGCCTCCCCTCCCAAAATATAATCTTGGCTATCAATTCAAAAGGAAGAAAAAAAATTGCTGCCCATCCAAGTAAATAATAGTGGGTTGCTCAATCGAATTTAAACTGAGGCAATTTCTTATGCAAAGCCACGTTTCGGTAGGAAATATTGAAAACATGTTTGATCTTCCCATGATTAAGGTAGCAGAAGTCTTCTCCATTTTTTGCTTCATTTTCAATAGGATTCAACAAAGACATCTCATAGGACATAGAAATGCACATTTCTAAATATGCATGTTTTTTTGGTCTTCGACCTGTGAAACCAACCTTTAATAAATTAAGATTCTTTAAGCTAGACATAGTCAAAATGTCTTCCCAAATGCAAAAAACGGTTTTCTTTCCACATTAGAATCAGCTAAGAAGATGCTTTTCCTGACTCGTTTTTAAGTAATATTTGATAGGAAACAAAGTGACGGAAAGAATTTTGCTAGTTTCCATAGGCTGTGTGAGTACTTACATCTGTAGAGCACTGTTTGTTGCATTGATAAGGCCAAGGTCTTGGGTTTCCCCCAGAATCAACAAGGCACACTTTTCATGACCCTGGGAAGATAAAAAAGTCTGAAATTGTACTCAGCTCTGCAGTTTAATTCTGATAAGGAATATGATATGGATTTCTTATCAATGCCTTTTCATGCAAGTAAGCGTATGTGCTTTGTCACAATGGACTACAATAAACTAAGCCTGGATATAAAGGACAGAATTAACATGGAACAGAAACAGGAATACGTAAGAGCCCCAGTAGGAAAATTCTAAGTATGACAAAAGAGCTGGAAGATATTGTATGCTGATGAATTGTTTCTATTTGAAATTATGCTGCACTGTCTCCTAGTGGGAGGAAATGAAGATTACATTTGCTCTATTATTCGTGTGAGTTCAGCAATAAAACAGGAAGCCAACAACAGTGCCCCCCCATCTATCACCAAAAGGGTTTTCTCAAGGATTCAGGATTCACTGGGCAGATTTCTGATTTTCAGTTTTCATTCTATTACAATCAACCATAAAAATCATTCCCAGGTAACTTTTCCCAAAGAATAGAATTTTTGCTGAAAGAAGAAACAAAATGATTTATGGGTTTGAAGATTAAAAAAAAAAGAATTTAATGAGGGGGTGATGAGACTTATAAGATCTAAGAGAGAAGGAGATTGTAAGATTGTAATTATATACTGAAAAGATCAGAAGTCATAATTTTAGTAAGTTTTTTTTTTTTTCATTCATGCATTCATATAGTCATTCATTCATTTGACATGGTAAGACTACAGATGGCTTTGCAAAAATCAGAGGTCATAACCAGAGAAATGAATGAGGAGCCAGTGAACAGACCAGTTCTTTGAATTTCTCTACACAAAGAGGATGAGAGATCACCCAAAAATACTTCAGATAGTTAGTTGCTCCTTCCAACAGTATCAAGTTTTAAGCGCTGGAAAATGAGAGAATAGTGATCTTGTTGAAACCTTGGATGGCACCTTTAAAAGGACATTAAGTTTCTTTTCTAATCACATTTGGAAATTTCTTATTAACTATCCTTCATCTATTAGAACCTTTGGAGAGACAAGTCTGAAAATATTGGATGAGTGTGCCTACAATCCTAATTAAAAATAACCTACAAGTGTAACAACTTAAAAAAATAAAGACCAAAAAGTTAATTAAGACTGGTTTTAGAAAGTTATAAATGGTTCCAGATAAATTGGAAATATGATTTTGGAGTTACTTATGAAGAATTCTATCCATAGGAAAGCCAAATTGTTTTTAAAACATAATAAAGTAAGCTTTTAAAAACTGGATACTAAACTTTTCAAATACAGGATAAGAATACATAAACTTAATAGTTACAGAATGGTGCAAAATATTCTAACATTGGAAATATTGAAGGACATTTTTAAAAAGTGGTCAGAGGTTAATATTAACAATGTGAACAGCAATATCTGCCTCTAGGGATAGACTATGACTAAAGAATATTATGGAAGAGAAATAAGTTTTATCTCACAAAACAGAATGAGTTGAATGTGGATTTACAAATGACAGGTTACAAGAGTGACATGGAAAAAGACGCTACACTGGACATACAGAAGAAATAGAAAAATTTAGTAGTTAGAAGGGATATACAAACAATAAAATAAGAGAATAGCGTGGATAATTATTCTACATTGGACTTACAAAAGAACCTTATTAAAGTTTTGAATAAACTCATAAGAAGAGAGAGAGAAAATGAAATCAAGTTCCAGGGCATTATCTGAATGGATAAAGGATTAAGATCATTAGAAGTAAAAGAAATGAATATAAAATTTATTTATTTATTTATAATTTATTTAACCTTGTTATTTTTGGTAACACTTAATGGACTTTTGCTGACACCAGGACTGAAATTACAATGCTTTATGGTTTTGTTTATAAAGAAACGGGGTATGGCAAAAAAGAAATTATTTGTCGTGATTTAAAAGCAGGTGAAAAGATACTAAAATTGTTTGCACTTGTGATGAAGGTTGGTAGTCACTTCTATTTCTTTACTATCTTTTTTTCTTTGCATGTTTTATTCTTTATTCTTTCCATATTTATACTTTTCTTTTACTTGCATTATTTTACTATTAATTCAACTTAAAATTAATTCAAAAAAGTCATTATATTTCATGATCTACCTCCTTCCCTTGTCTTTTACTCTGTAAAATTCTTAATAAACCTATTTTTTTTAAATCCTTTTAAAAAAAATCTAGTGGGTCTTTTTTTCCTCCCAATAAAGATCAAATTACATAAAGTCATTATTTTGAAATAAAGTCATTTATCACATCTGGCATCATTTTCATCATAATCTTCCAATTTTACATCTTAAACTTATGCAGAAGATAGTCGTCCCCCCCCACCCAAAAATCAATTTTATTAGGTCCCACTTTTGGACATTGTACCTTACTGCAGGCCAGGTGAAGAGCTGTGTTCTTGTTGACATCCAGCACAGTTAGATCTGCTTTTGCTCTGTACAGCAGGAACTCTGAAAATGTGTGGAAATGCAGCATGAAAGATTGTGCCTTTACTTATTTAAAGGATTCTTCTAAGCCAGGGGTGAGCAATTACGGCTCCTTCATGACTCGTGGACTTCAACTCCCAGAATTGAATTGAATGCTGGCTCAGGAATTCTGGGAGTTGAAGTCCACGAGTCATGAAGGAGCCGTAATTGCCCACCCCTGTTCTAAGCCATTCACCCCAAAGTCATGGAAGCCAATTTCCAACATCAAAATGGCAAATGAGAAAAATGAAAAAGCAAGACAGCTTAATCCAAAAACCAAGACAGATAACTTCTATACCAGTAGATTGATGTCACCATCTTCTTTTGAAACAACTTGGCTTTTGCCAAGAAGGGGAATCATATTGGAGAAGACATTTCAAAGTTCCAGCATCAAGGCAGAAAGGTCAACCAGAAAGCAAAGGAACTGAAGTTAAACTGTGTATCTCCAGATAGAGAGAGTCAATAAACTGGCTTGAGACATTCTTTTTACTCTTATCTTTTTATGGGAGAACACACCATTCTCAAGTAACATTAAACCATTCCACAGTTCTAACCTTTTCCATGTAACAAAATGTGATGGAGGAAGGCTTCATAATGGTTGTCTCAAAGGTGCTTTTTCAAAAGGCGACCGGACTATGGTTTTTCCCTTGAGGAACAAGGTGCTTTGCTTCTCATCCAAGACACAGTCCAGTTGCCTTTTGAAAAGCGCCGTTGAGAGAACCATGACTGAGAATCTCCACAGACCTTCATAATGGTTTGTATGCTTGAAACCTGTTGGCAAATGATTTGCATAATTAGGCCAATTCAAAATTGCAAAGAGATAATGTAAGAGATTTCTTAAGAATAACTAGGGGTGTTTTTTAAGCAGCGCTTAGCTCCTCTGCTCTCAACCATCTTCTAGGTTGGAAGGAATCCTGCACTCAAATAACCAGAGAACCCTTCAGTTGACCTTCTTGCTTCCCCCTGCAAGACAAAAGAAGCTTGGGTCTACAGCAGTGGCCCCCATTTTTTCCAGCTTTCTGGCGGTGGGGAGGGAAAAGGGAATGGTTCCATGCAAGCAGCGGGTGAGTGCACTCATGCATGCAGAATCATTTGCACAAGTAGCGGGCGTGCAAATGGAGATGTGCGTTCTTGCATGCTTGCCCAACCTGGTTTCAAATGGGCCACAGCCTGATGGTTGGGGACCCCTGGTGAGTGAGTGAGTGGGGCAAAGTGTAGCTATTCATATTATGTCAGAGACGCTGGAAGAAAGCAGCATATTGTTGCTATTTCTGGATGATGGGAGAGAAAAAAATGATCTCAGGCACAAAAGTATCATGCGGAATTCATGGAAATGCTCACATGAGCTCAAGTATTGCTCCTAATTCCTCCCTAGGAGGATGATAAGACAGAAAGATGACAACCCTTCAGTAGACTAAGAAGGAAAACTTAATTTGAAAATAACTACAGAAAGCTATTCCCCAAACCAACAGAATATCTACAACATGTACATCTTTACAAAACAATCAGTCAAATGTCTATGGAGAATCTGTCATCCACGTCACGGTTGTCCCAAAGGTGCTTTTTCAAGAGGCAACTGGACTTTCTGGTTTCCCTTTGAAGATATTTTGCTTCTCATCCAAGAAGCTTCTTCAGTTCAGTATGAGCTGGATGAGAAGCGAAACATCGTCAAAGAAAAACCAGAAAGTCCAGATGCCTCTTGAAAAACTATTGGAACTGTGGAACAATTAGTCAAATGTATGATCAGAAATGAGCTTAGCAGGAAACTGAACCAGACAGTATCGGATCTATGCTGGACCAAGAGAAGACTTCAGAGATACATACTCAGTATTTTTACGGATTCTCACTTAAGCCGATTTCAGAGAAAAAGCATGATAGGATGGTTGAAAAAAAAAGAGAGAGAAGCATAAATACAGAAGATGCACCACTTACCAACTGCTGCTGTCTGGCCATTTTCAGCAGCCATCATAAGAGGGGTCCTCCCCAATTGGTCAGTTCCATCTACCTCAGCCTGGTGTTGCAAAAGCAATTGTAAACCATGGATGTTGTCTGCAAAGGCAGCAGCGTGAAGGGGGGTCCTTGGAAGAAGAGGAAAAATGGACTTGATATGCTTTACAAAAAAAAAACACTTCTATTTTTTAGATGCATAATTGTAAGTTACACAGCATTGTTTTCATTTTTTTAAAAAAAATTATTCTACATACTTTATTTATTTTGATTATTTTAAAGACACACATTCCTACAATGTGTTTTGACATCATTCAATTTCTTTAGAAGCTCGGTAGTTTCTCACTGGATGATCTCTCAACTTCGTTTTTAGAAGGCGCATAGTATCCACTGAAAGCAAACATTCTGTGCATCTTCTATTTCTTGCTCAGTAGTGCATAGCAAAACCCAAATTAAAACACCTTAATGAAATTTAACTGAATATTGATTAAAGAAGTAGAAAAACAAGAATAAGAATAAATGGCAGGACATAAATTTGTTTACTATAGATTACCACATTGCTATCGACACAAACATGTATTTCCTAAAATAAATACACACAGAGACACAACTTCAATGTAGTCTCAAGTACAACAATTAGTAGCAATAGGTTTTTTTTTAGCACTATTTGAAAGTGCAAGGCCAGGGTTCCCAAATGAAATGTCTGCCAAACTCCCAATAATTTCCTGACTTACAACTTGTGAGTTTTCAATAAATTAAGGGAGTATAAAGGCAATCACACACAGGACTTTGTGAGCAGGTCCAAGCTTGGAAAAAGTTAGCGATCCCTGCCACTCACATATAAGGATGATCCAGCATAGCAGATCAAAATCCATTTGTCTAGCATTTGATATAAAATACAATGGCAATTCAGATTTAAGCTGTCTTGAATGTCATATCATGCAATTTCATGGAATGGAGCCTGGGTTTTTGCACTACGTAAGACAATAGCTAAAGGAGTTAAGACATCAAAATCCATGCTGCTGAATTTCTTTAGTCTCTACAGTGTATCTTGAAGATAAATCTCTCATTCAAATGATGGTCCAATCAATGATACTGAGTAATATAACTAGTGCGTTCACCAAGAACAGGAAGACCCAATCACTTACCTTCCTTTGGCATCTCTGCTATTAACAATCTTGGCACCCAATGCTTCAACAAGCATCTCAGAAGTGCCATCCTGGTTGTTAATTCTGGAGAAAAAAAGAAAGTGTGAGAAGCAAGCAAGCATTGGTTGATTTTATTTATACCAGGGTTTACGACTAGTACAACAGCATTCAAGACCTCTCTAACTGAATTTGGGTTTTAGAGATCCAAAACAGATAGGGAAAATTCCCACCAGTTAAAATGTTCCAAATGTTGGACAATTCCTTCAAGAAAACTCCCTACCAACTTTAATGACTTGTTATCTACTTTCTTTCTGGGTGGAAACAAAATAAGTAAAAGCTAAGGAGTAAGTCACCAGAGGGATCTGCTATTCAGTCCTGCACAGCAACTCCTAATTGAATTTGTAGGTCTTGGGAAGAAAACAATGCCAGTGTTTTGTCAGTGGTGTGAAATAAGCATTCCATAGCTAAGGTGTAGGTTCCAAAATATAGGTAGTCCTCAACTTATGACCTCATTTGGAACCAGAATTTTCACTTCTATTGAAGGCAGCTGTTATCTGAGCAGTACTCAAATTTTACAATCTATTTTCTGCCACAGTTGTTATCACTGCAGTCACTATGTGAATCATGCAGTTGTTAAGGGAACTTGGCTTCCCACAGTTATGTTGCTTATGGGGAAGACAGCTGGGAAGGTTGAAAATGGCAATTACATGACCCTGGGATGTGGCAACCATTGTAAAAATATGCCAGCTGCCAAGTAAGTGCCCAAATTTTGATCGTGTGACTGTGAGGATGCTTCAATGGTCATAAGTGTGAGGACTGGTTGTAAGTCACTATTTTCAGACTAGCTGTAACTTCAGACAATTACTAAATGAATGGTTGTAAATCAAATACAGGTAATTCTCAGCTTACAACATTTCATTTAGTGCATGCTTGAAGTTACAATGGCACTGAAAAAAGTGATTTATAACTGTTTTTCATACTTATGACTCTTAACGTCCTTGTGGTCACATGGATCAAAATTCAGATGCTTGGCAACTGACTTATATTTATGACGGTTGCAGTGTCCCGTGGGACATGTGACTCTCTTTTTGCAACCTTCTGACAAGCAAAGTCTCTATGGGGAAGTAAGATTCACTTAACAGTAGTGTTACTAACTTAACAACTGCAGTGATTCACTTAATGGTTGTAAAATGGGACAAAATTCACTTAATAACTTTCTCACTTAGCAACAAAAATTTGGGGCACAACTGTGATCGTAAATCAAGGATTATTTGTGCTGTCTCTATTTTTTACTAAAAGTGAGTCCCCAGATGTTGTTGGACTAAAATTTCTAGCTTCTGGCTATGCTAGCTACTGGAGTAGATTGGAACTGTAGCCAGTAGCATATGGAGGCCCAGGTTAGGAAATGCAGCTAGCATTTCTATTGAATATAAAATTATAGAAAACACAGTAGGGTTATCATTAACAGGCAAGAAATCATTTATAATTAGAAAGCAAAGTGGTAAATTGTTCCCTCATGTTTTTTCTTCTTTTTTGGGCAAGTGCATTTCTTGTGATAGGTCTAGGCTGCATGTAATAGCTAATTTTATTTTATTTTATTAAAGACTTCCAGTGTAGTTCATTTGAGGCCCAGAGGTACTCATGGAAAAATGAGCACTAATATTTGAATGTGGTATTTTGCTTTGCAGAATTCATTCTGTAGTTTCATAAAAATCGTAAAAATTTTATTAAAAAAAAAATCAGATAAGGTACCAAGAGAGGTTTTACACATACATTGGCCTAAGGGTTATCCAAAGCAGGAATGCAGTTTTGAGTGGCAGTTTCAAACTCTACTTGAAAAGCAAAATCCACATCTGGTTTTGCTTGGAATGGCTTTTCCTAATGGATTTGCACAAACATACACTTCATCTCCAGGGCCTACCAAGACTTACACTGCACAGTGCAATGGAGTAAAGGGGTTTCCTTCTAGGTATGCAAATGGATTGTGTTCAAGTAACAATTCAAGACAATCTTCATGCCCTGGAAAGGGAGAATAGAATGTATATTAGATCACCTTCTAACCTCGTGGTATTTTTATAGGCAAAATCAAGGATTTCTATGTATGAGCTGTTTTCTAAACCTTTCGGATGTTTGGGCAGCTTTAACACAGGCTGAAATTGGAAGTTAATAGCCACACTTTTTTGAATCTTGATTTAAATGAGACAGTCTCTAACAAAGGCAGTGTTTGCATATCATAACAGGAAAAAATGGCTTAATGAATTCAAGTTTGAATGCAAGACATGTACGCAAGCACATAGACTCTTTCGTGAAGCACTCTTCCATCTTCCATCTAAGCATTACAATAATCAGGAATCTGACACATCAACACCATTCAACTAAGAATCATAGTGTTCTAAATGGCCAGGTAGGATTAGAAGTCAGATTTGAATTGAAGTTTAGAATTGATTTATGAGTCCTGACTTGTTTGCAAGCTTTTGGCCATACCTGTGGGTTTATTTAAACTACTGTACAATGAAATGGAGAAATCAATATTGTTGGGTTTGTTCACATAGGGTGGAATGTGAGTCAGCTGCAGGGCTTTTTTTTCACCTTCTATATTAAGACAAGGTTTCTACTTTTAACATGATATACAAATCCTGACAAAGAAAGGTTCAAAGAAAAGATACCTTTCAGAACAGTACACCATCCAGAGCAAGAATTTTTCCCCCCAATTGAAGTAAGGAAATATGAATTAATCAACAATCAATACATGAATGCAAAAAACAAAGCAACTTCTGCTATTCCCTCACAAGAATGTTTTCAAAGAACCCACAGTTTCCAGAGATCTTTATGAGATGATCCGCAATGAGAAATCAGTGATAGCAGATCTGCTTGCCAGAAAGACAATTACCCACCACCACTGAATTCTCCTGCAATAAAACAGCTGAAAAGATCCGAACACTGAAGAGAAATGATCTTCCATTTTTGTCCACTAAAGCCAGTATGAACAAGATACACTCTAGAACAGTGTTTCTTCAACTTTGGCGACATTAAGATGTTTGGACTTCAACTCTCAGAATTCTGGGAGTTGAAGTCCAAACATCTTAAAGTCGCCAAGGTTGAGAAACACTGATCTAAAATAAGAGTGGACAAACTGTTCCATCAGCCATATGTGACCCACAGGATTCCTTTTTGGGCCTGAGAGCAGATTTTAAGTAGGATTTTTGGAAAGCTTTGGAACTACTCTCTATTTTGCCCACCAAAATCCCCCCCTCACCCCCCAGGCAGAAAATGTGGACACCATCCATGCTGGCAATTTCCTATACAACCCACAGCATATCTGGGAATCCAATGAAATTAAACTGCACTCTCCAGCCATTAGGATATTTGCCACAAATAATCTAAAGGATCTTGACAGATGACCGGCGAAGGAAAGGTCTGTCCTACAATCTATTGAGCCACTCAATATGCTGGAGACTCAAATCACCTTTCAGGTAAATAGGCTGAATGTAAAATTGTTGAACACCCATAGTTTTAGCTATCAATCTCTCGCTACAACCCATCATGTCGTATTATAGCAACTATGCCCAGTGTTGTAGCAGTGATTTAACTGGGAAGATTTTATGGTAGTCTCTCCCTGCCAAGAGAAATAACAAATGCATGAATTTCTACGTCCTTACCACTGTATGAAGCCCAGTGCATTGGTGAATAGCCACTATAGTCCACTACAGAGTCCAGAGGGTCAGTAGAGAGCGCTGCCTGCAGCAAGGTCCTCAGGATTTCAGAATGCCCACACACCGAGGCAAAATGGATCGGGGTCCGGCCCTTGAAATCCCGACACAATACAAAGGCATCATGGTCCAGCAGTGCTGCAAGGCAGTCTTCACAGCCAGTAACAGCCTACAAAAAAAAAAAGAACAGCAAGCAATGAAAAAAAAAAAGTATCTATCACAAATGGAAATAAGACTTTTGCAAAGCAGGCACTTGAAACATTCTCTTTATTCAATAATAATTCAGAGTTGATGTATTAAAATCATTCCGTTCTATCCAACTCTTGGTGACTTTATAAGTAAGTGTTCGCCATGCTACACTGTCAAACACATCTTCTTTCAGTTGTTGGAAATTCATCTTTGTATCAGTTTTGATGTTATCAAGCCAGCATGCTCTTTGCTTGCTCCTTCTTGTTCTCCTAACCATTCTAAGCATCATTAATATCTCCAATGAATTTGCACACATGACACGGTCAAAGTAAATCAGGGTTGTGTTTGATCTCGGAGGGCTGGGTTTGTGTGTGTGTGGTCAGAGGCGGGCATGGCCATGGTGGGTGTTTGACACAGGCTCAAGATGCATTTTTCCCCCTTCTCCTTTCTTTCCACAGTTCTTTACTAAAATCATTTTCCTATCTCTTCTACCAGATATTACGGGCAAACATTTATTACTTATTCTTCATACTCCACTAAACTTTTTATTTCTAAATTTATATCCCATTGTTTAATAGTGAATTGCTTTTCCAGGCAGAAAAGCTATTTATACCATTATATTTTTATTATTCAACTAATAATAGCATAAATAACATGATAATACAAGATTTATCAGCAGAGGTAAATTTCCAGGATAGTGAAGAGAAATGGTCGTCAATTATAGATTGTTGATTGTAGATTAAATGGACCTACAATATGCAAAATCTGGCATTAAACTGTAGTATTAACATCGTATGTTGCTTGTTTTCTATCCAGATCAGGCACTTACGTAAGGCCACATAATTATAATTCAGTCCAATCCAGTCCTCCTGTAGCACTTTGCCGGCTGAAAATGGGTCTCGTGGAGGCCTCACGGGGCCTCCGTGCGGCCCGTTTTTGGCTAGCAGAGTGCTTCCGGAAGCCACTGAGGTAGAAAACGGGCCAGTCCTTTGATATTTCCAGGTCGGATATTTCCAGATTTAAGCACTCTGAGGGCCGGATTTGGCCCACGGGCCTTGAGTTTGATATCCCTGGCCTGAATATTCCTTTCCAGCACAAGCACATTTACAATATTCATACAGGTAGTCCTTGCTTAACTACCTTAACTGGGACTGGCAACTCCACCACTAAGTGAAGCAATAACTAATTAGGAAATCACATGATCACAACTGTGCTTTCTGGCAGGAAGGAGACAAGATTATTCTTGTTGTTTCACATATTTGATTCTTATTTGTTTCTAACTTCCACTACCACTACCACGCTGCCCTTTGGAATCTCTGCTTCCAGTCTTGCATACATCAAAAGCAATGTGATCGTGTCACAGCTGAGGCTGGGAGCCATGGATGCAGTATGCAACCCACTCGTGCTCTTGAAATCCCCTTTTCTCCAATCTCTTCACTTTGTTGCAAGAGAAAGGGGAGGCAAAAAAAAAAAAAAAAAAAAAGCAAGCAGTTTTGGAAGTCCATCTTTCCTTTGCCTGACTTTTTTTTTTTTTTTTGCCACCAGTGCGATTGCATCCCTTTTGATGGGTAGAAAGAAGTGTACTCTCTTGAAATCTGTTTCAAGAAGAGATTTGTCTCCAATCCCTCTGCTCTGCAAGAAGGGAATCAAGGAAAAAAACAGCACAGGTCAGACACAGGACAACCTGTACTGACTATAATGGCAACTGCATGACTGAAGGATGCCGCAAAGGTTACAAGTGGACTGCAAAGTGAGGAATACCTGTACACTACAGCAAATTCCAAGTGCACTCTCTGGAATCAATGGCAAGTGCGATAATTCAAAGATGAGGAATGGACTCACTGTGCTCCAATTGGCTTAAAGTGTGGAACATTTCAATGTCTAATTTTCCATATCCACAACAATAAGACTATTTCAGGATCTTGTTCACTCAATTCAATATAGAGCTATTCCTCCACTTACCCCCCGGTGCAGTGCAGTCCTGCCTCTTCTGTCTGCTGCATCCACTGTGGATCCCTTCTCTAGTAAGAGATGGACACAATCTACATGGCCATTCATGATTGCCAACATCAAGGGAGTCCTGTGAGAAAATCAAAAATGGGTCAGGCACCTATTGATTTACTAATCTGGCTCGTCCCTAATTTAGAAAACAAGCTCTATCTTTATGAAGGGCAGAATGGACCGAGAGTACCCCAGATGTTAAAATAAGAGGGAAACTCAAAAATAAAAAGCCTTTAATTCCAAGAAGATTCTACAAAACAATTACAGTTTCATTAAATAGCCAGAATCCTGGTTCCTCAGGGATGACTCTCACCCGAGACAGCACTTCTTCATATTTCTTCCATCGGGCAAGAGATACAGAAGCATAGCCAGCTGGACAAATAGGCTGAAAAACAGCTTCTATCCATGGGCCGTCCGACTTCTAAATACCACATAACACCACGACTAGACTTAATACAACAGACTCACAGTGACAGTGCAATGAGTAACATGTACATATTGGTTGAATAATGTGTGTGTATAAATATACATATATGGTTAATTGTTTTTACTGCTGGTATTTTAAAAATTCAGGGAGACCGGTATAGATCTATTTCAAGCTCATTTGCCATCATCAGCTGGCCATACCCTTATGGGATTTGAACCTGGGTCGCCTGCATCGTATATATATCTTTATGTGGAAATGTATGTGGAAATGTGCCAGCCCAGGCATTTTCTGGGGTTAGGGATTTGTTTATAAGTCTGGAGATGTATTCTATATTTGAATGTATTCTATGTTTCTGTGCTTTGTGTGATTGTACTGATGGAGGCTCACCCAATTTTGCTGCACACATGTTGTGCATTGACAATATAGGATTGAATTGAATTGAACTGTTCTGATTACATTTGAGGGTTGAAAAATGAGGTTACAGTTATACTTAAAAAAATAAAATAAAATCTGAAGATTGGCAAATATCATGCCAGGGACTGTAATTCAGAAAGTGAGAGGCAATAGGAGTAAACTAAAGTTGAATTCATGTATTTAATTTGGGTTAAAATGTAATTAAATCCTATTGTTATGGTTATGCTCCTATTTTTAATAGTCGCATTAAAAATTGTAGCAATTCTGTAAAATTTCAATTGAGCATTCTCCATCAAGATATCACATAGAAAATCAAGGACAAAAAGAGTTAGAGCTTCTAGTTGCTATTGCCAATTTTAGAAAAAGCAGCAGAAATGGAAAAGTCATTTGGATGTGAAATACTGTGAAATATATATATATATACTGTGAAAGCTTCTAGCTGTAGCTCTGCACTAAAGAAAGTTTACTTCAGTGCATCTTTGTCTATAGAAGCAAGTTGGGTCCTCAGTTCTAGGGATGTTTTTCATTATAGATAGCAAGCAGACGGTAAGGACGTTGCATTAAAAATGATGATTAGCAAAATGAAGCAACCTTCAAACTCTAAAAAAAACCCAATAACTGCACATATCTGAATTCATTAGGACACCTCCTTGTGAATCAAAGGAGGGACATGGTTTAAGATTACCTCTATCATTCTCATATTATTTTCACTGAAATTTATTCTCCCCTGAGATTTTCAGAAAGCTAAATATTCTTTTCGGTCATTTTTAGTACCCTTCTGCTGTTCCAATACATTTAGTTTTGTACCCTGTACCTTCTCTTGAATCTTTTTAAAATCTATAAAAACTGACTTTTCAGGCTTAACTTCTACAATTTGGAGTTATGCTTAGGGCCAGGTTTGCACAGAGCTATTTTTGGGGTTTTAATGATGTTCTAATTGTAATTATATTTTAAATGGCTAGGAATCAAATCTGATCTTGATGGTTTCTAAGTAAGTAAAAAAGAAAGATTTTAATTTATTCAGAATATTTGTATGAACCCTGCTCCTTAAGAGAAATACAATTTAAAATAGATTTTTGTGAAAATGATTAAAACAACAAACAGGACATTTTAAAATAATTAGAAAATAAAACTCACTAAAAATATTATTATTAAAAGACCTAATAAACAAATTTAAGCTTTATTTAAGCAAATAAATTTAATAAATTAATTAATAATAAATAAGTAGTAAAATGGAGAGGTCTGTCTCCAACTCTTAATAGTTTTTGCCACAGCATATGGGCCCCATCACGGAGACAGAACAATATATTCTAGAGATCTGATGTCCCTATGCACAAAAGTTGCCTGTTGATGATCACACAGCGATGAGCAGGCTGTATAAGAAAAGGCAGCAATATCCGGTTTTTTTGGTCTTTGACCACATAAAACATACACCCTTGCAGAAACTTTGAATTAATTACTGGAAATTGTGAAATTGTTTGAATATGGAGGCATCACTCACTCACTATGCCCTGTATCCTAGACCAGGTGAAATTTCTTGAATAGCTTGAAGGGTTGCTCCATAAAAAGTATATCATAATAATGAACCACTGGGGTTACACAAGTACATAAATCGCCAAAGCCATCTCTCTCTCTCTCCCCTCTGAGAAAGGGAATCTACCGGCAGAAGTATTTTTAAAAAATCTTTTCCTTTTCACTGATGCTACTTGGCTCCCCAACTTCAACGCTGGATCTAGAAAGATTTGCCAACGGCAAACCAGATTTTTAAGGGGAAATGTATTTCAGGTGTTTCTCCTCAACGCAGAAGCTCTCTCCCAAATGAGTAAGAACTCCCTCTTGTCTGTACTGGAGTTCAGCTGGCTCTCCAGTCCTTTACTGCCCAGAGACATTCAGTACGTGCAGCCCTGCTTTGGTTTTGTATAGTAAACTGGAAGAAACAAGCCTATTCCTGCTTGCCATTGGAATGACTTATAGGCTAAATCAGGGGTGGGCAATGGTGGCTCTTTTATGACTTGTGGGCTTCCAATCCCAGAATCCCTGGGCAAGGCAACCTAAATAAAATGGAGAAAACATTTGAAAAGGGTTCCTTACACTTACACCTCACAATATTTTCTCCATTTTATTAGGTTGCCTTGCCCAGGGTTTCTGGGATTTGAAGTCCACAAATCATAAAAGAGCCACAATTGCCCACCCCTGGGCTAAATGAATAAAATGAATGCACACACACATATATATCTATATAAAAATAAAAAATATAGCTGGAGATTTACTGTCCATGGATGTCCATGACATCAGTGATGTCGACTCTCTCCCCACTGTCAATGAGAAGATGCAGGGAATCTGTGTTCCCATAGGCAGCTGTAAGAAATAAAATGAGAATATATAAGGATTTCCTGCTTCTTAATAATGGTCATTTCTTTAAAGACCTAGTGCAGTGGTGGCAAACCTTTTACTTACCAAGTGCCGAAAAGTACATGCTTTGAGTGTGCCATCCACACTAGCGTGTGGCTCCTCCACGTGCGCTGCATGTGCAACCGCACCATCTGCACATGCATGTAACTTGCATGCAGGCACTCACGCACACATGAGCAATCGCATGTGCATGCGCAGGGGAGCTCGAAAGACCAGCTGGATTTCCTGTTGCAATCGAGTGCATGCACAGAGGAAGCCCGAAGACCAGCTGTATGCATGCATGTGCAATCACATGTGCATGCTTAGCTGGAGGTAAGTTGGCCAACAGCTTGTGTGCACAGCAAGATGGCTCTGCGTGCCACCTGGGACACCCGTGCCATAGGTTTGCCATCACAGATCTAGTGAATGTCCCAAGTCTGTTTGCAAGAGCAACCAAGAGAAAGAATCTCAGCGTCTCAACAGGAAATAAGACATGCTCATACCAGCAGCATGGAGGGGTGTCCACTTCTTCTTTTTCTCCTTCACAAGAGCAGAAGCACCATGGCTGGTGAGCACCTCCACACATTCCGTAGAGCCCCTCTCCGTGGCAAGATACAAAGCCGTCCGCCCTTTGTGGTCCCGCACATCCAGGTTCACCAGGGTTTCGGCAAGTGTCTTCAGGGCTTCACAGTGACCATTATAGGCCTGAAAGCACACCGACAGACTGATTTAGGGAGTCTATAGATCAAGAGGGATTTAATGCAGACCTACAGCTCAGGTCCACTTTCCTCAAGGAAGCAAATGTAACATTGGCATTCAAATGGTAATTACTGTAATTAAATTTGACCCAACTGTACCCAATATGGCATTATAATAATGAGACTTACAGCTAAGTGCAAAGGGCTGACTGGAATGGTGCTTTCCACATCGTCCAGGCAGTTAAACGACATTTCCAGGAGCTGAAATGAAAAAGCTTGGAATCTAATTCCAATCGTACAAATGCTTCAACAATCTAGCTCTTGGCACCCTTGAGATTTATTTATTTAGGGTATGGAAGGAACCTCTGGGAATAATGACTAGAAAATCTATATTGTTTCCCTAGTCTAGGAATTATGCAGTAGGTGTTCTCCCAAATTTAATTATTATTAAAATTGGTTCTTAATTTCTGCATGCATTTTAAACTGTTCTAATTTTAAAATTTTTAAATCTTAATTCAATTGGCCTT